>JAPYYM010003370.1:0-11243 GCA_028534135.1 Potos flavus
CCTAGGCAGACTTATCAAAAAGAAAAGAGAAAGGACCCAAATACACAAAATCATGAATGAGAGAGGAGAGATCACAACCAAGACCAAGGAAATACAAACAATTATAAGAACATGTTATGAGCAGCTATATGCCAACAAATGAGGCAATCTGGAAGAAATGGATGCATTCCTAGAAACATATAAACTACCAAAACTGAAACAGGAAGAAATAGAAAACCTGAACAGACCCATAAGCAGCAAGGAAATTGAAGCAGTAATCAAAAATTGCCCAACAAATAAGAGTCCAGGTCTGGGTGGCTTTCCAGGGGAATTCTACCAAACATTTAAAGAAAAATTAGTGCCTATTCTTCTGAAGCTCTTTAAAAAAAATAGAAAGGGAAGGAAAACTTCCAAACTCGTTCTTGATCCCAATACCAGAAAAAGACCCCACCAAAAGGGAGAATTACAGACCAATATCCTTGATGAACATGGATGCCAAAATTCTCACCAAGATACTAGCTAATAGGATCCAACGGTACATTAAAAGAATT
The DNA here is from genome assembly GCA_028534135.1 of Potos flavus. Classification (NCBI taxonomy): domain Eukaryota; kingdom Metazoa; phylum Chordata; class Mammalia; order Carnivora; family Procyonidae; genus Potos; species Potos flavus. The sequence continues at coordinate 531 of JAPYYM010003370.1, forward strand.
ATTCACCATGACCAAGTGGGATTTATTCCTGGGCTGCAAGGGTGGTTCGACATCTGCAAATCAATCAATGTCATACACATTAATCCAAGAAAGGACAAGAACCATATTATACTCTCAGTAGATGCAGAAAAAGCATTTGACAACGTACACCATATTTTCTTGATTAAAACTCCTCACAGTGTAGGGATAGAGGGTACATACCTCAATATCATAAAAGCCATCTATGAAAAACCCACAGCGAATATCATTCTCAACGGGGAAAAACTGAAAGCTTTTCCCCTAAGGTCCGGAACACGGCAGGGATGTCCACTATCACCACTGCTATTCAACATAGTACTGGAAGTCCTAGCCTTAGCAATCAGAAAACAAAAAGAAAAAAAAGCATCCAAATAGGCAAAGAAGAAGTCAAACTCTCACTCTTTGCAGATGACATGATACTGTAAGTGGAAAACCCAAAAGACTCCACCCCAAAACTGCTAGAACTCATACAGGAATTCAGTAAAGTGGCAGGATATAAAATCAATACACAGCAATCAGTTGCATTTCTATACACCAACAACAAGACGGAAGAAAGAGAAATTAAGGAGTCGATCCCATTTACAATTGCACCCAAAACCATAAGATACCCGGGAATAAATCTAATCAAAGAGACAAAGAATCTGTACTCAGAAAACTATAGAATACTCATGAAAGAAATTGGGGAAGATACAAAGAAATGGAAAAACATTCCATGCTCATGGATTGGAAGAACAAATATTGTTAAAATGTCTATGCTACCTAGAGTGATCTACACATTTAATGCAATCCCTATCAAAATACCACCAACTTTTTTCAAAGAAATGGAACAGATAATTCTAAAATTTGTATGGAACCAGAAAAGACCCCAAATAGTCAATGGAATGCTGAAAAAGAAAACTAAAGTTGGAGGCACCACAATTCCAGACTTCAAACTGTATTACAAAGCTGTAATCATCAAGACAGTACGGTACTGGCACAAAAACAGACACATAGATCAATGGAACCGAATAGAGAGAACCCAGAAATGGACTCTCAACTCTATGGTCAACGAATCTTCGACAAAGCGGGAAAGAATGTCCAATGGAAAAAAGACAGTCTCTTCAACAAATGGTATTGGGAAAATTGGACAGCCACATGCAGAAGAATGAAACTGGACCATTTCCTTACACCTCACACAAAAATAGACTCAAAATGGGTGAAAGACCTGAATGTGAGACAGGGATCCATCAAAATCCTTGAGGAGAACTCAGGCAGCAACCTCTTCGACCTCAGTCACGACAACTTCTTCCTAGACACATCACCCAAGGCAAGGAAAGCAAGGGCAAAAATGAACTATTGGTACTTCACCAAGATAAAAAGTTTTTTCACAGCAAAAGAAACAGTCAACAAAACCAAAAGACTGCTGACAGAATGGGAGAAGATATTTGCAAATGACATATCAGATAAAAGGCTTGTATCCAACATCTATAAAGAACTTATCAAACTCAACATCCAAAGAACAAATAATCCTACCGAGAAATGGACAGAAGACAGGAACAGACATTTCTCCAAAGAAGACATACAAATGGCCAATAGACACATGAAAAAGTGCTCAATATCACTCGGCACCAGGGAAATACAAATCAAAACCACAGTGAGATACCACCTCACACCAGTCAGAATGGCTAAAATTAACAAGGCAGGAAGCAACATATGTTGGGGAGGCTGTGGAGAAAGAAGAATCCTCTTACACTGTTGGCGGGAATGCAAGTTGGTGCAGCCACTCTGGAAAACAGTATGGATGTTCCTCAAAAAGTTGAAAATAGAACTACCCTATGACCCAGCAATTGCAGTACTAGGTATTTACCCAAAAAATACAAAGGTAGCAATCTGAAGGGGCACCTGCACCCCTTCAGATGTTTATTAGCAACATTGTCCACAATAGCCAAACTATGAAAAGAACCCAGATGTCCATTGACAGATGAATAAAGAAGATATGGTGTATATATATATACAATGTAATATTATTTGGCTATCGAAAATGAAATCTTACCATTTGCAACTACATGGATGGAACTAGAGGGTATTATGCCAATTGAAATAAGTCAATCAGAGAAGGACAATTATCATATGATTTAGTCAAATGTGGAATTCGAGAAACAAGGCAGGGGATCATAGGGGAAGGGAGGGAAAAATAAAATAAGATGAAGTCAGAGAGGGAGACAAACTATAAGAGACTCTTAACTATAGGAAACAAACCGAGGGTTGCCGGAGGAGATGTGGGTAGGGGGTTGGGCATTAAGGACAGCATATAATGTGATGAGCAGTAGGTGTTATATGCAACTGATGAATCCCTGAACTCTACTTCTGTAACTAATAATACACTATCTGTTAATTGAATTTAAATTAAATTAAATTGAATTTAAATTAAATTAAATTTAATTTAATTTAAAAAGAGAGAAAGCAAGTTAAAAACCTTCCAGATATGTGAAGTGTGGGTCATCACTTCACAGGCCTGGGGCTTGGCAAGGACAAACATTCATGTGAAGGTCAGTTTGATGTGTGTACTTGGTGAGACTACAGTCCCCAGTTACTCAATCAAATGCTCATCTAGGTATTGTGGGGTATTTTGAAGTTGGAGTCTCTAATCAGTTGACTTTAAACAGGGGAGATGTGCCAGGACTGTGTGGGCACAATCCAAGGAGGTCTTAAGGCCTTAAGAGCAAAGCCGAGGCTTCCCTGAACATGAAATTCCAGAAGCCTCAGCTCTCATCCAAGGTGCAGTCCCACTTCCTGGTAGCCTTTAGATCTGCCTTACCAGTCTCGAGGATTGTGTAAGCCGATTCTTTGTAATCAGTTTCTCACTATCTATCTCCTACGGGTTTTGTTTCTCTGGTGGAACTCAGACTAATACAGTTGCTACGAGCACTTTGTAGCTGGGCAGGTGGAAATTCCTTGGGGTAAGTGGCTTTCACAATATCACAGTGCAAGTGAGTGACAACACAAGGACCAGATCCAAGACTGCAACCTGGAGTTATTTCTGCTTTGTAGCCTCTTCATTTTTCTGACTCTGGGCAAAAGGGAAGGGAGAATTTATTGAATGTTCTCTGTAAAGTTCCACAAAAAGTTTTATGAGGATTGATAGAAGCAGGAAGACTTTCTTTGAAATGGGAGAAACTATTTGGCCAGCCCTCTCTCTTCTTCACACTCTAAGGCTCTTCTAGAACTTCCTGGCATTTGGATCCATTTTTCGGCTACTCACTTTCAAAGTGCTGAAGGCAGACACAGGTAGCCTCCCTGAGGGGTCGTGGGGACTTGACAGGCAGTGTTTCAAGAAGGGGTGGCAAAAAGGGATTTTAAGGTGACCCAACCATTGCAGCTGAGTGAACTCATTTCCCATCTCATGGGCACACAGGAATTTTGGTGCCCAGAGTCTAAGTACTTCACTGGATTGAAGATGGCAGCCAGCAGACCAGCCATATACTTTCTCACAGATAATATGTAGCCTTTTTTTCTTGGAAGCCTGAAAAGTTTCATTTACTGAAGAGACAGGGAGATACATAAGGAAGTCTTAAAAAATTCCTCCCAGGAAAAATGAGTTTGTATGTAATGAGGTACAAAATTCATCCTTCAGGACAGAGGATAACTCCTCCCAAACTAGAAAAATCTCTATGCTTAAGTAGAGAGAGAACACTCCCCAAATATACTTACTTGGAATAAACTTTGTAGTTTCCTTATGAGTTCATTGTTTCTAAAAATAGAATTCTCATCCGTGTTCTCATAAAGTATATGTAAATGTAGATCCTAATGTAGGGTGGAAATTACATCTTCAAGGCCAGATGTGTGATTGGAGCAAAGGATTCAGTTTCCTCAGGTAATCCCCTCATTTGGGGAGCAAGGGACTAGGAAGGATAGAAGGGTAGATATTCTTTTCTTTTTTTCTTTTTTGAAGTACCAATTATAGCAGCAGCAGAAGCTGAGTTGCTTTTGTTTTATTGAGAGCAGAAAGGAATCCTGTGCAAGCCAATATGGAGAGCCTATGATGTAACTTTTAAATAAAACACAACTGAACAACTGTTTAAGTAGTGTTCCTTTTCTAAATGGCCTTTAAGGACTTATTTAGATAATTTCAAAATACTTCAGTTAGTTTTATAATTTTTCACTTTTGTGAAAAGCACTTTTGTGAAAAGTGATGAGCATCATCATTCTCTCTTTTGAAAAAAGAATTTAGTTTTATGGCGAGCATGGCTCTTTCTCTATCTCAGCAAGTATATGAAGGTGATTGAATCTGCACTATTTTCATAATTTTTGGGGACTCAGGTAGTTAGTGAGATAATCTTTTAAGTTAAGCCATCTGATGCATTCACTAAAATGTAAAAGCTGAAAAAAATCTATAGCTCTTAACTAATCATTTTAGTAGTATCAATCACTGATGAACAAAGAATTATTTGCTAAGGAGGAATACTGATGTGGATGTGTGTGTGTGTGTGTGTGTGTGTGTGTGTTTAATGCAGATTTTTTTAAAAGCCTGACAGAGATTGGGAACAGCACTGACTAGATATAGGAAGTGTTCTTCTATTTACACTTCACAAGTACACCTTATGATGATCTGGCTATATAAGGAAAGCTCTATGAACCCAATAAAGACCTTTATATGACATCTTTGGATATTATATATAGTGTGAGTAATCCTCTTTTTAAGTAAACACAGCATACAATGTGCTAAGCCTAATAAAACATTTTATAACTCACTTATAACTCATTTTATGTATTCTCCATCCTCAAAACTAAAATGCTGTGTATTGGACTGGAGAAGTGAAAGTAACGTCCAGCCTTACAAGGCAACAGAGGAAGGCAAAATCATGACAATAGAGGCAGTGGGTATAAAGCTAGGGCTTATGGGAAATTCTGTGGTTCAGAAGGGAGTGGGTAGCTCAGGTTGCTGCTGTACGGGAATTGTGAAATAACAGAGGACCAGAACCATCAGTTAATATTCAATTGTTTGATTTCAATGACTATCAGCGTTTTAATGGCCTTAGACAAAAAATTTCAGACTGGTATATTATTTCATCTATTCCTCCCTCCTTTAAAATAGGAAACGGTGGGAAATTGGTAAGGGAATAATTTTAGAGATCATGTTATTAAAAATTAATTTTTCCATAAAGTAAGACATACATTTGTAATTTTGGGGAATACCTGTTTAAATATCAAATTTTATTTGAATTCATGTACAATGTTCTGTCGTTTAGAATTTTTTTATGTTTACAGTAATTCATTTTGTTAAATACTCGATCAGTGAGTCAAAATACCCTATTTAAAGATTGGGCAGTTGGGCTCCTGGGTGACTCAGTTGGTTGAGCGTCTGCCTTTGGCTCAGGGTCCTGGGTCCTGGGTCCTGGGTCCAGGGTCCTGGGATCGAGCCTCACGTCGGGCTCCCTGCTCAGCAGTGACTCTATTTCTCCCTCTTCCTCTGACCCTCTGCCTGCTTGTGCTCACTCTCTCTCTCTCTCAAGTAAATAAAAATCTTAAAATAAAAATAAAGATTGGGCAGAATAAACAACGGTAATAAGGACAAATCCTCATGGGAAAGGACATAATTTCACAGCTTGTGGACAGTTGCCTTCCAAGAATTGTTTTACATTGATCTTCTCATTGGTAGCTATCATTTATTGAGAGCTTACTATGTGCTAGGTATAGTATAAACATATTTTATTTTTTCTTTTCTTAAAATTGAGGTATAATTGATAAGAAGTTCTTTTTTTAATTATAAAAGTAATGTAGCACTGTATAATGTAAACACGAAAGTCTCTGTTTTGCCTTTCCTCCATCTTTGTTCTCAGAAATCATTACCTCGACAGCTTGCTGGGGAAGATAGTTTCTGTCACTTATCAAGATCACCCAAGCTGCAGTGCATGTGCCTTAAGTTGAGTCATGACCCCTAAAGATTTTTGAGCATTAATAATGTTCATGTAGCGGGAATGAGACTCAGATCACAAATTTGAGAGTGTGAGAAATAGAACTTTGTTTTTCTATAACTAAGTTTAATTTCTATTTGAAAATCCATTTGCAAGGTGGTATAAAGTCAGTATTGGTAATAATGGAGGTCACCCCAGCTGTCCTCAGTGTTGGGTCTATGTGGTACAGAGGGTTTATGTAGTTCAGGATGTTTGGGGAAAGACTCTCTGTCCCTGGAGTTTTCTATCTCCTAGAGGGACAAAACTGCTATTGGTTTGATGTGGGAGACAGGAAACCCTAACCATGAAACGTTAGGTTTTAGGGGCTTGGTGAGGAAGCATCTGGGGAGTACAAGGCTGCACTACTGGCTTACTTGGTGCTATACACTGTGAAGTTTGACTTGCCTCCAACTTGGCTAAGCCAGCTTCAGGGGAGCTGTGGAAAAAATCTGTTAAATTCTCTTCTCGTCTCACAGTGGACAACTGCACAAAGGATCCTGTTGGGAACAGTAGAGGGAGATGGTTTGAGAAATGTATAAACTGGAGAGAAGAACCTGACCAACAGCTTCCATTTTCTTTGAGGCCACTCCCCAGACTCCCTCGTCAGTCAGTGGCAGGTTATGGAGTGGGGCTCTAAGAGCTGCTCTGTGGATTCACTTCCATATATTTCACAAAATTTATCATTTACAAATAATGATTTTCCTCCCCATTTATTTCCAGTCCTAACATCTTTTGCTTCTTTTCTTACTGCATGGAGTTAGCCTCCAGGATAATATTGAAAAGATTGGCGAGAGTAGGTATCTTTGTCTTGCCTCCAACTTTAAATGGACTACTTCTAATATTGCACAGTAAAGTTTGATGTTTTTAGTAGATGCCCTTTATCAGAGTAAGGAAATTCTTGTTTATTCCACGTTTGCCAAGAACTTTTTTAAAATTTATTTATTTATTTATTTAATAATATATCTATAAGCAGAAACTAACAAATAATGAACAATTGTTGAATTTTAGTTATTTTTCTGCTTTTTTGTTAGAAGACAAATTTTTAGAAGCTTTAGGTTTAAGGAAAAATTGAGCAGATAAGAGGCACCTGGGTGGCTCGGTCGGTTAAGAACTGACTCTTGGTTTTGGATCAGGTCATGATCTTGGGAATCCGGAGATCAAGCCCCATGCTGGGATCCCTGCTCAATAGGGAGTCTGCTTGAGGATTTTTCTCCCTCTCCCTCTGCCCGCACTCCCCCCCTCACTGTACACACACTCTCTCTCTCTCTCCCAAATAAATAAATAAATCTATTTTTAAAAATTGAGCAGATAGTATAGTCCAGATAGTTCCCAAATAACCCACCACCCTACACATTCACTTTGCTCTACTATTAATATCTACATTATTATGGCAGGTTTGCTAGAATTAATGAACCAATATTGATACATTATAATTGACTGAAGTCCATACTTTATTTGAATTTCTTTAGTTTTTCCCTAATGCCTTTTCACTGTTCCAGGTTTCCTTTCCAGGAAACCACATTAGACTAAACTATCCAGTCTCTTTTGGCTTCTCTTGGCTGTGACACTTTCTCAGACTTTTCTTGTTTTTAATGACCTTGGCAGTTTCGAGGCACACTGGTTAGGTATTTTGTAGAGTGTCCCTCAGTTGGAATTCATCTGATGTTTTTCTTTAAAAAAAAAAAAAAATATATATATATATATATATTTGTTTATTTATTTAAAAAATTGAGATATAATTGACATATAGCATTATATTAATTTCAAGTGTACATAGTGGTTTTCATATGTACATATGTTAAAATGATCACCATAATGAGTAGTTAACATCCATCACCACTCAGCTAAAAAGTTTTTTCTCTTGTGATGAGCACTTTTAAGATCTACTCTCTCAGCAATTTTCAAATATATAACACAGTCTTAATAACTGTAGTCACCATGCTGTACAGTATATCCTCAGGACTTATTTGTTTTTTAACTGAAAGTTTGTATTGACCTATTTCACTCATTTTACTCACCTCCCACCACCTGGGTCTGGTAACTACCAATCTGTTCTTTGTATCTATGAGTTTGGGTTTTTTTGTTTTGTTTTTGTTTTTGTTTTTTGATTCTATACATAAGTGAAGGTCATATAGTATTTGTCTTTCTCTGACTTATTTCGCTTAGCATAATGACCTCAGAGTCCATCCACGTTGTCATAAATGGCAGGATTTTATTCTTTTTTGGTGGTCAAATAATTTTCCACTGTATGTGTACCACATTTTCTTTATTCATTCACCCATTGAGACACTTAAGCTGTTTCCATTTCTTGGCTATTAATAATGCTGCTATGAACATGGGGGCTGCGATACCTTTTTGAGTTAGTGTTTTCATGTATTTTGAATAAATACCCAGAAGTGGAATGGCTGGATCATAGGGTAGTTCTATTTTTAATTTTTTGAGGACCCTCCATACTGTTTTCCACAGAAGTTGCACCAGTTTGCATTCCCACCAACAGAGCATGAGGGTTCCCTTTGATGTTTTTCCTATTATTATATAGGGGTTATGGGTTTGGGGGAAGAAGCCCATAAAGGTGAATTGTTGTTCTCATCATATCAAATCAAAGGTACATACGATCAGTATGATTTATCACAGATGATATTGACCTTTATCACCTGGCTGAGGTAGTGCTTATTAGATTTGTCCCCTGTAAGTCTACTCTCCTCACTCATACCCCGTGCAATCCATTTTGTACTATTTGAAAGAAAATCACTATTTGCATCCTGCACTTAAGGAGTGAGGAGTTACGCTTCATTTTCCTGAGGATGGAGTAGCTACATAAATTATTTGAAAGGCTTCTGTATGGAGATTTATCTATTTTCTCCATTTATTCATTTATTCCCTGATATCATTATTAGGTGGAATATTTTTAAGTCCTGAGTTAATTTCTTTCTATTTCCTTCCATTCTTTCTATTCATTCGTTGGTCAATTTTGGTAAGTTATACTGACTAGTAATTATTCTATTTCATGGAAATTTCCATATTTATTGATACAAAATTTATAGCATTCTCCTATGATTTTAAAAACTTTACTGAATATGTAGGTATGTCATACTTTTCATTCTAAAGTTGCTTATTTGTAACTTGTTTTTCTTTTTTCTTATCAATCTCACAAAGAGTTTGTCTATTTTACAGCCCTTGTGAAGAACCAGCTTTTCTTGGGTTGATTGTCTATGGTTTTTAAGTTCTTTATTTCATTACTTTTTACCCTTATCTATATTACTTTCTTCCTACTACTTTCTTTGCCTTTGTTCTCTTGTCCTTTTATAGTTTATTGTGCTTATTTTTAATCTTTCATGTTTTTACCTAAATGCATATAAGGTATAAATTCCCTTTACACCCTGCATTAAGGGTTTTCCACAAGTTTTTTAAAATGCATTTTTTTCTGTTAAGTTAAAAATATTTCAAAGCTTTCATTATGCTTTTATATTGGGCCAATGATATTTGAAGTATACTTTTAAATTTCTAGATATATGTGTTTATAAAAACTATATTATTGATTTCTAATTTTAAGAAATTGTGATTAGATATCATGGCTTATGAAGTGTTAGGGGTTTTTTTTTTTTGCCTTTTAAAATATTGAAGTATAATTAACATTCAGTGTTATATTAGCTTTAGGTATACAACATATTGATTCAGTAATACACTACTATATATTACTCAATGTTCACCGTGATAAGTGTAGTCACTCTCTGTCACATACGTTATTACAATATTGTTATTATATTCTCTATGCTACTTTTTTCATTTCAGTGACTTATTTATTTTATAACTGGAAGTTTGTACCTCTTAATCTTATTCTTTATCTGTTTCACCAATCCACCCACCCACCTTCCTCTGGCAACCATGAGTCTGTTCTCTGTATTTAAGAATCTGTTTGGTTTTTTGTTTGTTATTTGCTCTGTTTTTTAGGTTCCACAAATAAGTGAAATCATATATATATATATATATATATATATATATATATACACATACCACATCTTCTTTATCCATTCATCTATGGATAGGCACTTGGGTTTCTTCCATATCTTTACTATTATAAATAAGGCTGCAATAACCATAATGATAAATATATTTTTTTGAATATAAATCTAGTGGGTTTTTTTTTTAAAGATTTTATTTATCTGTTTGAGACAGAGAGATTGAGCATGAGCTGGGGCCACAGGAAGAGGCAGGGAGACAAGCAGACTCTCCACTGGGCAGGGAGTCCCATGCTTGATTCCACGACCCTGGGATCACACCAGAGCAGAAGGCAGACACCTAACTGACTGAGCCACCCAGGCTCCCCTAAATCTAGTGTTTTTGTTTTCTATGGGTAAGTACCCAGTAGTGGAATTTTTGGATCATATCTTGTAGGCATGGAGAATTGTATTTAGATTGCTCTATAAATGCACACTTATCGTGCTGAAACTCCTGTCAAAAGATACTAGTTAGAATTTATCAAAAAAAAAAAAAAGAATTTTTGTTTGTTTCTTTGTTTGTTTTTTTGTTGTTGTTGTTGTTGTTTTCCCAAATACTTTTATTTTATTTTTTCAGTGTTACAAGATTCATTGTTTATGTACCACACCCAGTGCTCCATGCAATACGTGCCCTCCTCAATACCCACCACCAGGCTGGCCCATTCCCTCACCCCCTCCCCTCCAAACTCTCAGTCCCTTGTTCTGAGTTCACAGTCTCTCATGGATCTTCACCCCTCCGATTTCCTCCAATTCATCCCTCCCTT
>JAPYYM010003371.1:0-11243 GCA_028534135.1 Potos flavus
AAAACCTTAAAAAAAGAATAATAAAGCCACTCGAGGTAATGTTTTGCTCTGTATGGCTATGTCACCAACTTGATAACTATTGGGTTCATTTGTTTTATTAATTTTTTTAATGAGCAGAGAGCCCACGGATTAGCAGAGAACACACTGCTAATTTTTGGCTTTTGCAAATAACGTTGCGGTGCAGAGCTCATGCGTACGTCTTTTAAAAAAAAAAATCACAGGCCCAAAATGACATCACTTAGGCCAAGTCCCCAGTGGAAGCTTAATGCATAATCTAACTGCAGTTTCAACCTCCCCCAGAAAGGTAATCTTAACTGGTCGGTCAGGAATTTTCCGACACGCGCCAGTGAGTAGGCCAAATGGGTCCTCTCCATCCCCTAAAGGAAGATGAAGTGATCTGTCTGATAAGACCACTTGGTTTCCCCCCCAAGGGAAAGCAGTCTCACCTGGAAAATCTTCTTTTGCTGGTAACTTTCTTGCCCCACCCTCCATCCATGAATACCTTCCATGTTGTACCCATGCCTCAGGAGTTCCCCTCTATTTGCTAGAGAGGATGCTGCCCGATCCATGAATTGTCTACTAAAGCCAATTAGAGCTTTAAATTTTATTTGGTTGAATTATTTAACAGGCGTTTCCTATTTTTGTCAAAATGTGTCTTTGGGTTCGGATCCTAGAAGTAGAATCGCTACATTTCAAAAGGGCATGTGTGTGTCATTTGCCAAATGCTGTCAAATCCCTTCCATAAGGCTGGACCACCAAAACCAAATTTTAATAATGTGGAGGACTGAGGGGGAAGACGCAGTGCCCCTCGCTTCATCTGCCCCCCAGGCCTGGGGACCCGGCCAGCCTCCTACTCAACGGTCAGGCCCGGACAGATCTCACAAAGGAACCAGGGTCCCCCAGCAGTCCTGGAAGGAGCCATAAAGTGCCATTCTCCTTACTTTGGCTGGAATGATACCAGTTTTATAGGTAGCCCTGTTTATCTCAGGCTAAGCAGAAGCTCTGGATACTCTTTTTTTTTTTTTTTACCTTCTTTGATTGACCAACTTAAAAGTTAATTATTTCTTTGTGCCCTTGGTTTGGCAGACAAAACGGTTCAAGGTATGGATCCCACGGGGGAGCTCTGTCAAGTGCTCAGGGAATGGTTACTGGTAAGTTGGTTGGTTGATCTGACCTCGGTGGGCTTTCTTTACAGATGCAAGGAGAACACACATGGCTAGGAGGCATTCAGTCTCTTATTCATCCAACCAACGTGAGCTGCACACGCCCTCAGTCTGCGCTCTACTCCCGCCTCTAGGCTGGAAATAAAAACCTGTACGGCCTACGTGGTGCTTGCAGCCCATAGTTGCTTGAGGTGGCTCACGCTATGTTTGCGGGTCTGTTTTTGGGTTTTGTTTTTTTGGGTTTTTTCGTGTTTTTTTTTTCTTTTAAGAAAGTAGTCGCTTACATTCGAAGATAAGGATTTCACATAAATATTCAGGCTCCTGACATCTCTTGAAAATATGGCCAGCCTGGCATCGCCAGCCAGACATGGCAACTGCGGGTGGGAGAGGGGAGAGACTGCCTCCTTGTTGTGGGGCACGTGCTGCCCCGTGCCCATGATGCCCATCCAGCCCTTCCATTCATCTCCCTCACCTCCTAGATCGTGAGTTTGTGTCCTCGACTGCAAGCTTCCTGAAGGCAAGGACTACTGGTGCCTTTTTTTTTTTTTTTTTTTTGGTAATCTCTACACCCAGCGTGGAGATGGAACTTACAACCCCCCGAGATCAAGCGTTGCCTCCTCTTCCGACTGAGCCAGCCAGGCACCCCAAGGACCATTTGTGTCTTATTTGACTTTGACTTTCTAGCCTCCAGCCAAGGTCCCAGCACACAGTGGGTCCCCAATAAGTGTTTGCTGTATGAATGACAGGTCTCCTGGATGCATGCATCCCATTGCTTCTAACATTAAAATTATGCAATTGTGATGTGCAGAGCGGCATCCTGAGTGCCCCTGGTCTGTACCATCCCACCATCTAAAGTCACCTGTATGCCCGTGCGCTGTACTTGGTGTCTTTGCAGTGACATTTGACATACCCACCCCCACCTTCCTCCTAGCAATCTCCTCTCCAAATGAGGATAGCAATGTACACCTCACGGGGCCTGGGGAGACCGCACGAGATCAGGAAAGTCAAGCATGGCACTATTTTTAGCACATTATTAGCAGCACCTTTATCTCCAAGATAGGAAGAGTCTCCCCACTCTGTTAGAATTTATGGTTCAGGATTGTTTGTTTGTTTGTTTGTTTTCCCCAGCCAAGCCCCAAGGAAGAGATCACAATAGAAATCTCTGTATTCTGTGAATTTTCTAAATCCCCTCCTCACAGACACTGATGGGGATAGAGATCTTATCAGAGAGGGTCATATGTCTTATCAGGTCCATTTAGCAACCCTCAGGGGCACGACTAAGGCAGATCAGAGCGCATATAACAAGCAACTCCTGCTGGCCATTGCATGCTCAGAACCTGAGAAGAAAGCATGAAGTGGTTTGGGGTCCTCGGGCTGGTGGCCCTCTCAGAGTGCTTAGTCACGTAAGTACAGGGACTGCTCTTGGCATCAGCTCTCTTTCTGGGCTCTTTCTTGCCCTCTTATTCTCCTGTCCATCCATGGGTAGAGAAGAGAATATGATCATTCCCAGACTGTCTTGAAGTTCAAGTCTCCATTTATTGATCAGTAGCTTACCATGTACACTGTGGGGTCCAGATCTCTTGAGACAGGCCTGAAGGGTTGTACAACTCCAGGAGTGCCAGTCATATATCATGAGCTCTGTAAAATGGCGTCCCTTGGAATTGTTCCGTGTACAACCTGTGCAACTGTAGGTATGGTCCTGTCTAAGAACAGCATTTCTCCTGCATCTGTTTCTAGGTCTTCTCTCTGGTCTCACTCCATTTTCGTATGTATATGTCTCTTTGGATGTCTCTCTGCATGAAAAACTCTATTTTTTCTAGTTTGAGTCCTTGTTTCTCTACCCTTTTAACTTCTCTAATTTATTCCCCATCACCTCACTTCCTTCATAAACCCTCTCTTCTGGTTGGGCCCTGAAAAAAGATCAAGAGGGCTACTGGTAGACCCAGTTTTGCCTCTAACAAGCAGCGTGACCATAGCCAAGTCACCAAGTCTCTATAAAAAGAGGATGATGATTTCCATTCTACCTCTCTCCCGGGACTCTTTCAAGAAAGATACAGTAAGATGACAGTGGCAATACTGATGACTGCCATCGTCAAGAGCTCCTATTGGTCAGGTTCACGATAGGCATCATTTTGCTTAACACCCCAAACATTCTACCTGAGGGGGTTATTATCTTTCCACCTTTTGCAGGTAGGGAAACTGAGGCACAGAAAGGCCACATGGCTTACCCAAGATGACACAACAGACACCTATATTCAAACCTACTGCCATAGTCTTTCCATTGTGTTGGGTGGCCTGTCCCGATGATAAGATGACATCCTAAAAATGTTTGGAAAATACGCGGTAGGATTACAGCGTGAGATGTAGCAGTTACATTGTAAATGAGAGATCGCCGCCTCTCGTTTGTTTCTCTTTCCCGATGCCGGCTTCAAGAATCCCTCTGACAAGGATCAAGTCCATGCGAGAAAACCTCAGGGAGAAAGACAGGCTGCGCGATTACCTGGAGAAGCATCCTTACAACCTGGCCTACAAGTTTGTGGAGTCTGTAGATCCGGACCTGGGGGTATATTACGAACCCATGAGGAACTACCTGGATGTAAGTGCGGGGGGGACGGGGGCGGGGATGGCTCTCCAGAGCGCCCCCTAGGTCTCCGGCCAAGGGCTGGAGGTCATCTGGAGGTGCGAGCAGGGATGCTGGGGTTGGGGCTCCTGCAGGGAGAGACTCTGCGGAACAGGGACCCCGTCCCCAGAGGAGAAGACACCCCCACCCTCAACTCCTGGTCTGTGGTGACCAGGTCCAGCAAGGAGCAGGTGACACGGAAATATCTGTTTCAGTGCTGACAATACATCACTGGGCACTTGGCTTGAGGGATTTCGTTCTTTTTTTTTTTTTTTTAAGATTTTATTTATTTATTTGACAGAGAGAGATAGCAACAGAGGGAACGCAAGCAGGGGGAGCGGGAGAGGGAGAGGCAGGCTTCCCACTTAGCGGGGAGCCCAGTGCGGGGCTCGATCCCAGGACCCTGGGATGGTGACCTGAACCGAAGGCAGACGCTTAATGTCTGAACCACCCAGGCGCCCTGGATTTCGTTCTTTCTGAACTAAGCAAGTCACTGAGTTATAGTGGAAGGGTGAGCCATGTCTGCTGCGACGACAAAGCCCACTGCAAACCAAGTTTGTCACCCCAGGCAGAGGCAGCCCCAAGAATGATTCCGGTAAAAAAGTTATTGAGCGCCCACAGTTACCATTGTTAACAAAAGTTCTCGTCTCTTCTCCAAGAATGCATAGCCCAGCCGGAGAGACAAGCAGAACGTAAATGAATGTCAAGGAAAAGGGCCAACTGCATGGTATTGATGTTATGTTTTGAGTTTAGAGAAAGTGGCCTAGGGTGACCCAGGAGGGCTGCCTAGAGGAGGAAGCACTCAAGATGGGCCAAGTGGGTGGAAAGGATTTAGTGAGCTGCAGAGGACACTGAAGAGCTTTTCAAACAGAGGCACTGGCCTGAGTAGAGGCTATAAGGTAGAGTGGTTGAAAGCTGATTTCAGGAGACATGGGATACCCGATGGAGGCAGGCACCTGGAGGTCAGGGAGGACTAGGGCAACCTGCTTTAACCATCCCTTCCCGGACCCTGCAGCTGGCCTACGTGGGCACCATCAGCATTGGAACGCCCCCACAGGAGTTCAAGGTCATCTTTGACACGGGCTCATCGGACTTGTGGGTGCCCTCCATCTACTGCTCCAGCCCTGCCTGCGGTGGGTGCTTGCCCCCCCATCTCATGCCCCCCCACCCCGTCCTCTGTCCTTGGCGGGCTGACAGATGTTCACCTCCTGTGTCTGCAGCTAATCACAATGTCTTCAACCCTCTGCTGTCCTCCACCTTCCGGATCTCGGGCCGGCCCATCCACCTCCAGTACGGCTCCGGGACGATGTCAGGATTTCTCGCCTATGACACTGTTCAGGTAACGTGGAAACCAGAGGCTGAGGAAGGCTGGCCCAGGGAGCAAAGACGGCTAATAGGAACTGGATGTAGGGTCAGGTGGGAGCACCTATCTTTCCCAAAGTCCCCCAGCTGCTGGCTGCTTGCCCAGTTGGGTCCCTAGGGGGATAGTGCCCCCACCCCCACTGACACGCAGAATCCTAGACTAGCTAACCCAGAGAGTGGGTCATCATGCAGGCGGGCCTCGGGGCGTGGATTTGCAGCTCCTTGCCCCTTGATTAGCTCAAGGCTGATTTTCCTGGGAACAGGAAGAGGTGTGGGTAAACTGACCACTTTTTTTTTTTTTTTAAGATTTTATTATTTACTTGACACAGAGAGAAAGAGCACAAGCAGGGAGAGCAGGAGGCAGAGGGAGAGGGAGAAGCAGGGCTCCTTGCCGAGCAGGAGCCCAGGACCCTGGGATCATGATCCGAGCTGACGGCAGACACCCAACTGACTGAGCCACCCACGCGCCCCAACTGCCCACTTTTATATTCTCAGACTGTGCCAGGCACGGTGCTGGGTGCTTTTCATTGTCAGAACTTGTTTGATCCTGCACCAGCCCGACGTGGCAGGCACTGTCACTGCCATCACGCGGATGGGTGAACCGAGGGAGAGGGAGCTCCTTTCCCGAGGTTATGCACCTGCTAAGTGGCAGAGCTGGGGTGCGAAGCAGGACTCACGCAGAGGGGGGACGTTTTGGGGGAGACGGCGGAACTGATGTGGGGTGTCTGGCTGCAGATGGGGGCTCCAGGCACTCAGGCAAAGACACAGGGGCCACAGAAGGAGGGGTCCTGAAAAATGGATCCTGACCCTTGGGAGCCTCTGAGACTCTAATGAAAGCTATGAGCTGCCTCCCCTAAAGTGCCTGAACACACACACACACACACACACACACACACCAGTGTATTTCCCAGGCAGAATTTTCCTAAGAGCTCTGCGGGCACGTGCTATCCCAGGCTTCTCTCCTTGGGCGGACAAAGAATCCACAATGAATCGCAATGAATTCACTCCACTTCTGTCATCAGATCATAGTCATGCCCAAAAGGAGACTATCCTCCTCTCTATTCCTTTTGTCCTCAAGTGGAAACAATTTGGTTCCACTTTGAGTCAGTTTCCCCACCTGTAACAGAGGGATGACGTCAGCAGGAGGAGCAGGAATGGGTTAAAATCCGCAGGGTCCCCGCACACAGGACCTGCGTCTCTGTTCTGGCTTGTCATCGCCAGCTGAGGTCCCCGAGGGCACAGCCACACCTCTGTTCATCTCTGTGCTGGTAGCAGCATCTCCCAGCCCAGCCCTACTTTCCAAACCTTTCCCTGGTGACACCCTCTTCTCCCACAGTTTGGGGGCCTCGTCGACGAGTCCCAGGCATTTGGCCTGAGCCTGAGGGAACCCGGCAAGTTCATGGAATATGCAGTCTTCGACGGCATCCTGGGCCTGGGCTACCCCAGCCTCGGCCTCGGAGGGACCATCCCCGTCTTCGACAACCTGTGGAAACAAGGTCTCATTTCTGAGGAGCTCTTCGCCTTCTACTTGAGCAAGTAAGTCTGGGCTGGACGAGCCCTTTGTCCAAATCAGCCGTAAGTTGCTTCCAGTTACGTGAAAAATCGTAGACTACTTGATCTTGAAGTTTCTTGAGAGATAGCCTCATCCAGGGGGCAGCAAACTATGGCCTGGGGGGCCAACTCTGGCCCACCCCTGTTTTTGTAAATAAAGTTTTATTGAGACGCAACCGCGCTCATTCGATGCCATCTCGTCTGTGGGTTTCCATTTCCTCTACAATGGCGGCATGGAGCAGTCACAAGGGCTATCCTGCAGGCGGCAAAGCCTGAAATCATGGTGCTCTGGCCCTTCCCAGGAAAACCCTGCTGACCCCTGCAGCCCAAGTCCCTCATTTGACTGATGGGGGAAACCGAGGCTCAGAGGGGAGCTTTGCACAAAATTGCCCCGGGGAACGTGGCTATAGTCTGTAGCAAAGGCTCTCTGAGCTGAGGCCTCTGTGATGGGAGGCAGGCTGCAGAGGCAAAGTCCCAGGCATGGGGAAAAACCTGTGCGATGGTCGGAAGGAGCACCCGAGGCCCAGCGGGGGAGCCAGTGGGGCTGGAGCACTGCGGGAGGAGGGAGTGGGAATGGAGCCTGGCAGGGAGGCAGGGGCAAGGCTCTGCTGGGGTTCTGCGCCACGTGGGCAGAGAGGCCTCTGGCGGGGGGGAGGCAGGGAAGAGACATGATCCAATTTCCAGTTTTTGGAAGCCTATCCTGGTTGTGCTCTGGAGGCTGGTGCAGTGAAGTGGAGGCAGGGAGGCCAATGAAGAGGCTGCAGCAGCCTCTTTAGGAGAGACAGACGGCAGCTCGGTCCAGGGAGGTAGAGGGAAGAGGCAGAGCAATGGAGGCAGTCAGGATATATGCCTGGAAGGACAGGCAACGAGATTTGCCCATAGATTTGCTCTGGAAGGAAGGAGAGGGGTCTGCAAGACGTGTCCCCCCTCACCAGCACCTTAGCATGCTCCTCGGACCTGCTACATAATTTGCAGTGCAAAATGAAAATAGGAGGGCCCTTGGTTTACAAGTATTAGGAATTTCAAGACAGGGACAGCAGAGAGGTGGGGCCTTGCTGAGCGTGGGGTTCCGCGGCCCGCACCCCGTGTGAGCCTGGGCACTCGGCTTTCCTGAAAGAGGACAGGCCAGACCTCTCTGGCTGACGCGGCCTCCGACCACATAGCCGAGCGCTCTGATCGCTGAAGGGGACCGGCAGAGGGGGTGGTCAGAGCCAGCCCACGTGCAAACTCAGCTTCACCCTCCGCTAGCCCGGCCTCAACCTTCCTGTCTGTAGAATGGACAGCAGAGGAGCGCCTACTCCACGGGCCTTTGTGACGTGAGGACAAGTGAGCCATGAGCAGCGTGCCCTCAGACGGTGCCTGGTGTGTCGCTAAGCTTGAGAAAAGCAACTCCCCCCCAGTTATTTTCCCTTCACAATGAGCCCCTCCCCTCTCCCCCCCCTTAGGAAGGAGGAGGAGGGCAGTGTGGTAATGTTCGGCGGTGTGGACCACTCCTACTACAGCGGAGACCTCCACTGGGTGCCCGTGTCCAAACCCCTCTACTGGCAGTTAGCCGTGGACAGGTAAGCCCGTCCCTCCAAAGGCGGCCCAGGTCATGCCCGCACACACACACACACACAGGTACAGGTGCACATGCACACACACACGCACACTGCCCACAGGTTCTGATAGCCCTGCGCCCCCTGACAATGTCCGGATACCAGCAGACAAAAGCTTAAAATGTCCTTTGGAAGCTTCCATCGCCCACGTCCTGTCCCCCTGGCATCTGAGCTGGGACCTGGTGGACAGCAGCTGGTGGCCCCTTCCTGTCATTCTGAGCACCTGCTTGGAGAACCTCCATCTTCACTGCGTGGGCCCCATAATGAGCCAGACACCAGACGGGGTCTCTCGTCCCTCCCTCACCTACTGGTTCATTCATTCATTCAACAAACATATGTCGAGCACCTGCTGTGCTGGACACTCGAGGGAGGCACTGAGGACAGAAACTGCTCTTACAGAGCTCGCCGTCTATCAGGGGACATGGACATGAAACGAGTCAGACAAACAGTGAATTACCACTTTGATACATGCCAGAAATGAGCAAAAGAATGCCGAGGTGACCAAGAGAGGAGCTTGGGTCTGGAGATAAGGCTTCCCTAAAAAAGTGACAGTGAAGCCGGAACCCGGAAGAAGAGGAGAAATTAGCCAGACAAAGGGAGTGGGGATGGTTCTAGAAAGGGGTACCAGCATATGCAAAGGCCCTGAGGCACAAGAGAGCTTGGGACATTCAAGAACTGAAGGAAGTCAAAGAAGGTCAGTATGGTCAGAACACAGGGAAGCAGCTGGCAGGCATGAGCTGAAGGACTGGGAGCGGGTGCTCATGAGGGGAGCCCGCGGTGTGATCCTGGTACCTGCTTTATCCACCTGTCTCTCAGCGTCTCCATGAACGGGGAGGTTATTGCTTGTGATGATGGCTGCGAGGCCATTATTGACACTGGAACCTCGTTGCTGATTGGCCCATCTGACGTTGTCTTCAACATCCAGAAGATCATCGATGCCAAGCAGTCCTACAGTGGCGAGGTGACCGGTCATGCCACAGGGACATGGGGGCTCTCCAGACATGGAAGGATGGGCTGGGCCAACCTTCTCTCTCCCTCTTTCTCTGACAGTACATAATTAAGTGTGACACCATCAACACTCTGCCTGACATCGTCTTCACCATCAACGGCACCGACTACCCAGTGCCAGCCAGTGCCTACACCCGGGAGGTGAGGAGCCAACCCTGGGGCCTGGTGCTCAAATCTGGGGCTTGCGGGAATGTGGCGTGGCAGCCGGGAGGAGGACGCCCCCTGGAGGCCAAGCCACACCATTGCAGATGCTGCTCTGTGGCCATGGAGGGCCCCCCTGGAGTGGGGAAGGCTGCCTAGACAGGGGCTGAGCCCAGTCTTAAGGAGCAGTGGCAGGGAGGAGAGAAGGAATGGCATTCTCCGCAGAAGGGAACAGCCGGAGCGTGAATCACAGGATAGAGCCGAGTGTGAGGAGAGCCGCAGGTAGTTCTGGTTCCTGGATGGGCCCCCCACTTCTGCAGCTGCTCGGAGAGCCACGTGGCTCCCGGGAAAGGAGGGCGATGGAGCGCGGAGAAGGGCTGGCTGCTGAAGGTGGGCTCCAGGTGAGGGCTCGGGCTGACTGGTGACCTTCTGTCTCTTCCAGGATCATCAGGGCACCTGCTACAGCAACTTTGATGAAGGCAAAGGCGGCCTCTTCCTCTCGGACTCCTGGATTCTGGGTGATGTCTTCCTGCGGTTGTATTTTACCGTCTTCGATCGAGGGAACAACACGATCGGCTTGGCTCGGGCTGTGTAAATGCTGGAGCTGCTCAGGAAGCAACCACGCCCGCCCCAAACACACACACACACACACACACACACACACACACACACACCCTCCCTCGGGGCATTCCTGCCCAGGGGCCAGCCTGAACTCTGTCTGGGGCTCTGTAAAGCTCGCTCTCAGTAGAGAATAAAAGACCTCCTTCTCCGTGGTGCTGACATGAACGAGCGCGGCTCCTTGGATCGGGGGGTGGGGAGTGCATCAGGACCAGGCAGGGCTCCAGAATCGAGTGGGGACCACCCGTGAGAGGAGCACAGCGCCAGCTGGCCTCAATGAAGAGGGAAACTACCGGAAGGCTATTAGGGACCCAGGATGCGGGAACCAGAGCAGGTCCAAAGGGCTCAGCGACCCAAGAAATCAAAAGCCATCTGCTCATTCTTTCTCTTCCTCTCTCGTCTTTGATCCTCTTCACCTGGCAAGTTTCTTTCTTGTCTTCTACGAGAGGGGAAGGACCTCGCTGCTGCCCACTTCAGGGCTTTCTAGCCTTAAGGGATGCAAACCGAAAGGAAGAAACCCTGGGGAGGAGCTTAGTACCAGGGAGGGCTCTGATTGGTCCATCTAGGGTCATGTGTCCAGCCCTGGACCAATCCTTGTGGCCCGGACCTGAGGTACTCCGATTGGCTCTGCTTGGTCACGTGGCTTCACCTGGGCTGTGGGTGTGATTGACAGTTTCTGGCACAACCACATGGCGGCGTGAGCCCAGGCGGAATAGTCCCTAAGTGGCAGAGGTGTGTTCTAGACAGATGGGCAAGTTCGTGACTGCGTCCCCAACAGCTACCACCTCCACATTCAGAGGGATGGTAAAGGATCGTAAAAATAGATTCTATTTTTCTGACCGCAAAAGACCGGTTGGCAGTGGCCTTCCGCCGCAGAGGGTCTCTGAGTGCGGCCCCTCAAGCTCGGACGGTTCCGCTCTGGCCCCCCATAGCAAAGCGGGCAAAGGACTCCAGCCATCAGTTCGCTGCCACCGACACCTACAGTGTCCTTTCCAGTCATGCTTCCCAAGTCACGGGCGCATGTGGATGCCTGAGCCCTCCCCCCACCCCTCGGAAGCCCAGCAGGGCCCTTCCCTTGGCGTCTGAGACTGTCCTGGAGAGACTGACTCCATGTCAAAGGGGACCCAGGGTGCACAAAGCCTTCAGCCTCCCAGAGCATGCCAGCCTGAGCTTCCTCCAGGC
>JAPYYM010003372.1:0-11240 GCA_028534135.1 Potos flavus
TTGAGCACTTGCAGTGTGGCTGGTATGATCAAGGAACCATATTTTTAATTTTATTTCAGTTGAATTGATTTAAACTTAAATAGCCACATGTGACTCATGGCTACCACACTGGGCAGCACAGTTGTAGAAGAAGCCAGAATCTGGGTATTACGTGCAATCTTCTGATTTTTAGGAGTTTGCAGGCTACATTTGGCTCATGGACTGTCACTTTCAACCTCTACCCAGACGAAAATCAGAGGAGCATTTAAAAAGTCCTGATGCGGGCGCCTGGGTGGCTCAGTTGGTTAGGCGACTGCCTTCAGCTCGGGTCATGGTTCCAGAGTCCCGGGATCGAGTCCCACATCGAGCTCCCGGCTCTGCAGGGAGTCTGCTTCTCCCTCTGACCTTCTCTTCTCTCATGCTCTCTCTCACTTTCTCTCAAATAAATAAATAAAATCTTTAAAAAAAAAAAAAAAAAGTCCTGATGCTTGGGCTTCACTCTCAGATGGTCTGATTTAACTCCTCTGAAGTGGGCCTGGGCATCAGCATTTTCTAAAAGTGCCTAGGTTGATTCTAAGGGAAGACAGGGTCAGAAACCACCTCTCAGACCTGAACATCAGGGTTGACTGTACAAGATCCTTGTGGATTTTCAAATGCTTGAAAGCCACTCTAGTGTCCAGTTACTTTCAGTTTCTGTACGTGTTCAATGAGGATGGTTCTACCTGCCTCTTAGAGTAGTTGCCAAGACTAAATAAAGTCTATTAAATGAAAAGAACAAACCAGAGTTTGTTTGCTAGGCTTGGCTTACTTACTAGCTAAAGGTCTCGCCTTCACAGACCAACCTCGCCTCTGTTGGGGAGGAACACTTTTTCCCAGTACCTTCTGAGGTTCTCCAGTGAGGGCCCCATGAATTGGATTGACAAAAGGCAAATGAACAAGAGAAAGACATACACGTTTATTTCATATAAATTTCATGCCAGATGGGAGCCTTCATAAGGAAATGAAGATTCTAAGAAATGGTTAAACCTGAGTGCTTTTATAAGTTTTGATGAAGAGTGGAAAGTCATGGAAAAATGTGATGGGACAAAAGGGTAGAGACTAAGGTGTTTAGTGGGGGAAGTGCATCAAGGCCTGTGCATTCAGATTCCTCTAGATATTCCTCTGAGGGCAGAGAGTCCTTCCTGCACCTGCTGCTTCTCAAATCCCTTCAGCTTAAAGTATTTCTTATGTCAAAGTGGCATATTTGGGGGCAGCATATCCTGATCCCCCTCACCACTTATGGGATTCAGATGTTGCCTTGGCAAAACCACATGTTAACCCTCGCTATGGACTATAGAATTTCTTAAGAAGGTCTCAGTTAGGAGTGCCTGAATCTTCAGAGGCCAACAGTCTTCTGAAGTCACGCTCTAGAGCAAGAATGACAGACACATGACAGACGTGTGTTTATCTGCGTCTGTTAGATTCCAAAGCCAATGCCACTCCCCAGCTAACAGGTTGGAGTGGAATTCAAAGTAGAGAAAGCAAAGGAGGACAGACGTTTTATGGTTTAAGAAGTGTTTTAGGCATGCGTATGTGTTTTAGGGAGAACAGTCAATAAATTGCCATGTAGCAGAGACAGTCCGCCTTGTTCATTGTGTTCCTCAGGCCTTGGACATTGTAGGGGCTCATTAAACCTTTGTTGAATAAGTGGGTGAATTAGTGCCAACCAGGTCTTGTACCAAAGTGTTGGGATTATTTGAGAAAGATTGTTTTTATGTCTGTTCTCATAAAAGATTTGGAGAGGCTAATTAGTTTTCTTTGGGTCACAGAGCTAAGTGGCAGAATTAGTATTTTGAAGTCTGGTATTGTTCCTGTAAGACCACGCTAACTTCATTGCCATAAATACAGGTACTAAAAACACAAACACAGACAAACACATACATGCTCCAAACAAAAAGAAAAAAAAATATGTGTACTAATTTCTAGGTAAAATCATTTCTAAAATGCCTGCAGCAGATCAGAGGGGGATCAACTGGTATTATGGATACGGGAGGGATCAGCCCCAATTTATCACATCCATACTGCGGGTAAATCACTGAACACTCTCAGCGATCAAAGACCTTTAGGGGAAAAGATGTGTTTTGATATCCTTTATATCCAACAGCGTGTCCACTGCTGAACCCACAAGGGAATCTAAGGAGTAGCTAGGGATCTGATTCAGAAAATATAAATAAGTATTCTCATACTTCTTTTCCAAGGAAGAGAGAGTGAAACACTTAACTTTTAGAAGTAAGCAGGCACCTTTTAAAATTTGTAGTCTTCTGCCAAGAAGTAATGAAAGGAGTTTTTGGACTTTCTTGGGATTCGTGTCACAGGGGTGGGTGCTTTCTTTCTGAAATGTACTCTTGTAATGTCGCCCGTGCCTGGTTCTGTTTTGGTTTATGCAAACCTCGAAACCTTCCCCCCCAACCCCAAAAATCCCCCACGTATACTGCATCCCTAACAAGCTGGCATCAACAATTTAGAGCAGGGTCAGGGTCAGACAAACTAGACCCTGTGTGCCACATCCCCTCCCTGCTGGCCCAGGAGCCAAGAATAGTTTTTTTTTGCACAGTTGCAAAAAAGGAGTCATGTTTCATGACATGTAAAAATGAACATGGAATTCAGACTTAAGGGTTCATCCATAAAGTTTTATTGGAGCAGAGCCAGCCAGTTAGTGTTAAGGTTTCGTCGTGGCTAGTTTTGGAGTCAAGTCGTTGTACCAGAGACCCAATGGCCCACAAAGCCTAGGATATTTACCCAGGGACCGTTTACAGAAAAAGTTTGCTTTGATTTCAAGCAAAGTAGGTTGGGAGGAAGGAGGGTGGGGATGGAGGTAGAGGTGGAAAGTGTGTGTCCCTTACCTTTTCCCAGCTTTTGGTAAAACTTAAATGTTCCAAATGGATCTTTCTTTAAAAAAAAAAATTTTTTTTTTCTCCCGCCTGATTTTGTTTATCCCCGCATTGAAAGTCTTGACGGAGGGGAGGCAAAAGAAAAAAATGAACCATTGGTGATGGTAGAGGCCTTGGAAAGGAAGGTTTTGATGTTGTTGAGCAAGAGAATTCTTACGGCTCTTGCTCTCTTGTGGCCCACCCCCAAAATCTTTATAATTCAGAGTAGACACTTTTTCTGTTTGCATCACATAGGGAACACAGTATGAGCGTGTTCATCTGACCGACTTTATTATGTCTGCGGTGAAGAATGCTTGACATGACACAGTGAGTCTTGCCAAGTTGTGTCGGCTGCGCTGTGTGCCGGGCTGACTCCTGGGGACGGCGGCTGGCCGGCCTCCGTCCTCAGGTGAGACTGCATTTCGCCCTTTCCAGGAGCCTGTTGTATGGGGTTCACTTTGTATGCTGCATCCGAAGCCCCACACCTTGGATTTAAAAACCTTTCGAGGGAACGGAGACTTTTGCATTGAGGGCTTCAGACTCCGGGCCCCTCCCGGGGGTTGGTTCCCTCTGTGCGCAGGAGGAGTGGTCTTGGAAGCTGAACAAGGCAGCATGGGCGAGGACAATACTAGCCTTCCCAAGTCTAGATCTGAGCACACGGTTCTTCCGTTGGACCCCGCAAGTGTGGGGGTCCCTCAGGCCCACAGCGGCCCGGCGGTTGTCTCTGGATGGTAGTGAAGGCGTCCACTGGATGAAATCGTCCCGGGCGACGGAAGGTCTGGGTGTCCTGAACTCACGGAACTCAGTGGTGCAGAAGCGTGGGACTAGAGACGGGGAGCTTTGCTTTTGTTCTCCCCTGTGTCTCATTTCTCTCCACATTCCTGCAGTGTCTTTAATTAGGAAAGAATTTAATTCTTATGATGGCCTTTACAGTTTTCTTTCTTTCTTTCTTTCTTTTTTTAAGATTTTATTTATTTGATACACAGAGAGAGAGATCACAAGTAGGCAGAGAGAGAGGGAGAAGCAGGCTCCCTGCTGAGCAGAGAGCCCGACGCGGGGCTCGATCCCAGGACCCTGAGATCACGACCTGAGCCGAAGGCAGAGGCTTTAACCCACTGAGCCACCCAGGCACCCCAGCCTTTACATTTGTCATACAGGTTAGGGATAATGTCCATTGTGTAGCCATCCTGTTACATTCTCAGTTATGATTGAGACTCATAAAAAACCAAGTCATGAATAGACACCTTTTCGTTCCTTTCTTCACAACACAAAGTCTTCATGCGTCTGAGGAGACCTTGGAAGCCCTTCGCCATTTTTCTTGATTAAAACAAAGAAGGTTGGGCAGGGGAAGGGTTTGAGTGTGATGAACTAATGAAGAGGGCAGCATGCCCCAAATATCATTCAGACGACTAGGGTCTACCTCACAGAGTTGTTAGAATCAAATGTAAAAGTGCTTCAGGAGATGGAACTTGCTACAGGAATGTTCGTAGCAGCTCTAACAATAGCCAAGAGGTAGAAACAGCCCAGCGGTCCGTCCTGGGGTGAATGATAAACAAATTGTGGTATATGCACACGATGAAATGTTCTTCAACCACAAAAAGGAAGGAAGTATTGGTATTTGCTACAACTTGGATGAACCTTGAAAACACACCCTATGTGAAAGTCAGACACGAAAGGTCTCCTATGATTCCATTTCTGTGAAACTTTCCGGATAGGTAAACCTGTAGAGACAAAAAGCAGGTTCATGGTTGCTGGGAGTGGCGGGAGTGGGGAACGGGGACTGACTGCTTAATGGGCGTGGGAATTTATTTTGGAGCGACGAAAACCTTTTGGAACTAGGTAGAGGTGGTCGCTGCACAACATCGCGAATGTCCTAAATGCCCCTGAATTGTTCACTTTAAAATGGTTAATTTTATGTTATGTCCATCTGACTAACATGAAAAAAATATATTAGTGTGCCTGCGTGGCTCAGTTGGTTTTGGTGGCTGACTCTCAGTTTGGGCTTAGGTCATGATCTTGGGGTCGTGGGATTGAGCCCCGCATCGGGCTCTGCGCTCAGCAGGGCGTTCTGCTTGAGATTCTCTCCCTCTGCCCCTCCCCCCGCTAGTCCATGCTTGTGCACGCTGTCTCTCAAATCTTTATGTGTGTGTGTGTGTGTGTGTGTGCGCGCGCGCGCTTGGTGTATTGCGAGGAGTTGTCAGTCTCTGATATGCTTGGTCTACAACCTGTAACAGGAAAACACACCTTGACGCAGGGGACCCCAAGACTGGGATGATAGAACTTGCTCAAGGTCGGGTCACTGGGGAAGTGGCTGTGCTAGGGTTGGTGCCTGGGTTTTCCCACACATCTTTATTACTTCCCCGTGATACTTGCCGGCAGGGCGACGGGAAAAGCCAGCAAGGTAGACGGGCTAGTGAAGGATCACTTCTTCTGGAAGCTTCAAACCCCTGTCCCAGTGAAAGACAGTTTCTGGACAACACCTGCCGTGGAGCAGAAGGCTTAGTTTCCGCTCAGATTCTTACTGGCTGGGCATGTTTGGCCTGGTTAATTTCCCCAGCTCTTTGAGCTGGTTTTCTCTCTTTTAAAATAGAAATAGTAAGACCTAAGAGAATCGTTCAGAATTTTTAATAAGACGTGCAGCTCCTGGGCAAGGGTTAGGAATTATAATCTGCTGCATACCTGCTCCTTCTACACTCTGGTTCGTTACACTCTGGTTCGTTACACGTCCTGGTGAGGTTTGAGGAGAAGCCGGGGGGCTTCAGAGGTCTGTCTGCGTAGCAAGATGTCCTGTAGGAGCCCCCATCTACCTTGAGCCACGTTCCAGCTTGGATGGTTGGCATTTTCCTTCCGCTCTCTGATGAGCCCGAGCCGTCCCGTGTCTCGAGGGTCTGGGATCGCCCTCACAGTTGGGCGGCATCCGTGACACCGAAGGGTACCTACCGGCTTACCGGCACTACTATGCCTTCTGCCGTTTTTCAGGTGGATCTGGCGCTTGGTTCCGTGAGACAGGGCGGTGTTGGTGAAACGCTCTTAGGCTCTGAAAAAAGAAAGAGAGAAACCGTGCTTGCGGCTGCTTCCCACATCCCTGTCCCTGCTTCACGAAGCCCTAACAGGAGGCGAGAGAAATACTGCCTCCAGTCTGGGTCTCCTTATCTGCCTGTAGTAACGGGAACTGAAGCAGCCCATCTGTGCCGTCTCAGAACAAACAACAATGAAGTCATCGTGCTTAAAATAGCGCAGGGTAGAATGGAGAGAGCAGCCCGCCTTGCCTGACTTCCCTTGGGGCCTCTCACGCGGCATTTTGGGATCTCGGCCTTGCTCTGGCTTCACTGGGTGTGTCCTCGTCTGGGTCCCGCGTGTCCTTGGGAACACCTCGCGGCACCCTCGGGGGCCTTTCTTCAAGAGGAACATACCGTGCGAAGGCGTGTGTGGTCTCCTGTCTGGCTTCATGTTCTCTTTTACGTGGCTTTCCCTCTTCCTTTCTACTCTGCTGTCATGACACGTTTTGGTGTCACTTGAAGACAGAGCTCACCTTCCTAACATAGCACAGCAGGCCAGGGTGGAATGTAGGGGAACCGAATTTCCTAGCTTGTGGAGACCTGAAGGAAACCCTGACTGCTGAGTCCGGAGCCAAGGGCATGGATGTGGTTCTTGAGCTTTAAATGAAGTGAAAAGGACAAAGTCAGCTTCCTTCTCTTTCCTGGACAACACGTGAAAGGCCACACTTCTCCATGATGCCCTTCTTCTTTCTCCATATTTTTAAGTAGATGAAAATAATATTACTGGGTTAATGCTATCTTTGTGTCCCTTAGCGTGTGGGTGCGTCTTATTACCTCCCTCCACACATGCTGAGAAAAAGTACATCCTCAGTTAGCATTCTTTGAGATGATCAGGAAGCACTTACTGCAGTTGACAATTGTGAAGTTACTGTATGGGCATGACTGCTGGATTTCCTTCAGACGTCTACCGGAGAGTACCTACTAAGTGTGGAGACATGTACTCCAGTGTGTGTTGTGATGATTAGGAATTATTCTGTGAAGTCACCGAATATAGCAAAAATTGAGCTTTCGTGTGTCTTATTATTGTCTTATACTGAGAGTGTTGATCAGGATGTGTTTATGAGTGAAGGATCACAGTCTCCTTGAGTCATGTTTACAAAAGAAATGGATGTTGATCATGGCAGATATTTCTTGGGGCAGGAGGTGGTGGTTATATAAGGGAAATCTGGTGTTCCTCGTCCAAGAGCTGTTATCCGAAGGCAGCTGTCTACAGTCACAAAGTCTAACTTGAACTTGGGACATCTTGAACTAATTTGCTACTGCCGTGAATCCTTCTCCAGAGTTTGAGCTGCCAGCGGGAATGGGAATGTCTTGGAATACTCTCTCTACTTTGGTCTTCTTCTGAAAAGTTAGCTTTCTTTTTCTTTTTTTTTTTTTTTAAGATTTTATTTATTTTCGAGAGGGAGTAAGTGTGAGGGTGAGCGAGGGGAGGGGCAGAGAGGGAGGGAGAGGGAGAGAATCCCAGGCGGGCTCTGCTCTGAGCGTGGAGCCCAAGGTGGGACTCAATCTGAGATCGTGACCTGAGCCAAAACCGAGAGTCGGACGCTTAACTGACTGAGCCACCTGGGTGCCCCATGAAAAGTTATCTTTCTTCATGCAAACTCTGGGTGTCTCCAGGTTCTTCTGCTATGAAGTTTTAGAAGATCGTGCAGCTGGTGAAAGTGAGGATAGTGAAGGAAGACTTCATGGAAGAAATGTGACTTTTCTGGTCCCACGGGACTCAGTTTGGGTGGAGAGGGGGAGGACAGCTTGGCACCAATGAGGGCCGTGTGGAGACTCCTCTCTGGAGGGGAGAATAGGTGAGTGGGAAGCCATGAGAGAAGAGAGGTCGGCACAGTCAGAGAGGTAGGGGACGCTCTGAGTTTGGAGGAGGGCTCTGTGGAGACGAGAAGTGCTGTGGGGAGAGAAACGTTCAAGGAGGGTAGCCTGACGGGAGGGACAGGAGCAGTCCAGACCCGATGAGTGTGTCGGGATGCAGAGGCACCTCAGAAAACAAAACCGGAAAGGCACATGTCTTAGAAGGTCCCATCTCAACGGACGACAGTGGAAAATCAAGGCTGCCGGAGTCTTGTACCGAAAACGGCAGCTGCGTGACCAGGCGTCTTGGCCCTCATGGGCTTGTACCCAAGGCTCGTGAAAGAGATCATGAGACAGATGATTTGAAGTCTTCAGAGGCAGGAGAGCCTGGAAGCCACCTCTTTCATCCAGTCTCTGGAGTTTTCTTCTTTAACCACTTTAGAGACGGGATGAATTGGTTTCTTAGTAATTAAGTGCGCGCGGTTCTTTTTCCGGCGCCTCCTTAACCTCTGATGCTCTCTGCTCCGATATCACCATGCAAATAAGATGATGTGGTGAATGCTCTTGGTAGCCCCTTGGGTGCTATACAAATGTGTTTATCATAAGCCCACTTCTTATTTTTATCCTCTCAAACCGTCGGTTCTGAAGGTATCCTGTTTGCCGAGCTTGCCCGCGTGTTTGTATTTAAAGTCATAGCTCCGCGTCGATTTAGAAGAGTCCTTGGCCAGTAGGACCCAATCAGAAGTCCCCAGTGGCCTATGGGGCTGCGTGGGAGGCCCCTTCGAGCCCCCTTCCCCAGCACTTGTTCTCATAGTTTGTTGTGCTCAACCTTAAGGGCGTTTTAAGTTCCTTTCCACCCCACGATCACTGGCAGGATATCCTTGGAGTTCCCTCTGCCTGGAAGATTCTTCGCCAGACTTCTGTACAAGTTTCAGCTCAAATGTTAACGTCAAAAAGGCCTTCTCTAAACGCCGACCCACCCCAGGTTAAATACCCCATCCTCCTTCCTCTACACGCTGCCCCCACCCCCCATTCCTTCTCTCTTCCACTGCCCTGTTTTATGGCTCTTGGAATGACACGAAATTCTTATTTGCATGACCTCTTGGATCTGTTTCCTGTCCGTTAGCATGTAAGCTTCACGAGGACAGAACTCTGCGCACTTCTATATCCACAGTACCCGGCATTCAGTAAAGACTTGTTGAATGAGTGAATGAATGCATAAGAACTTTAAATGAATGGACTTAAAAATAGCTTGTGTTTGCAGACACATCCTTCTGCGGAGACGATATTTGGATACTATTAGTAGGGCAGGAGCTAGACTCTTGGACCATCTGCCTTTGTGTAGTGTAGGGAGACCTGAATGCTGTAGCTACCCATTTTCTTTCACCAGGACTAAACTAGGAAGAGCAAATATTCGCTTGGCTTAGTCAAGTGGAACCAGCAGATCTAGCACATGAGCTATAAAGGTCTTCGCTTGGCCTTGTGTCCTTGAGTATGTGTAGACAGAGACGCTGAACGTTAGTAAGAGCCAGCCAAAACTCTGTGGCTCACTGTCTTTGACTCATTTGTGCCTGGGACCTTTTGTAGTACTGGAGCATCCTATAAAACAAAAATCATACTGTCTCGAATATATTCCCCAACTAGCTCTTTTTTCCCTGCCCCTGGTCCAAGAAATCTGAGCTTTATCTATAGGAATTGTTTCTCTATTTCAGATGTCTATCATTAAAAGTGTGTATATCCAGTTTGGAGCAAGCTGTCTCGTAAAAGCTGGACGGCGAGGTCGTGCAAACATCAGAGCCAAGCACATTTTATTTACCCCTTGGTTAGCATCATTCGTCACAGTATCTCTGTGTAGTGAGTTGGTGACACCCACGCAGTTTCTCAGGCTGTGCTTTCTGCTAATTGTTTGTTTAATTAGAAAATGAGTAAGTATTTATGGAGAAAATAGAATCTAAAACTGTGGGGATGAAACCTTTTCTAATAGTGCTGTGTTATCGCGGTGTCCTAGGGATTGCATTTTTGGAGCGTGGAGGTGGTTGGAGGTCTTATTTTGCTGCTTGGTGTTTACCGAGAGATTCAATTTGCGCTCAGCATTTCGAGGGGAGCAACATGAAATCCAGTGGCAGTAAACGCAGCTGGAAAAGAGTTTCAAAGCCAGATACAGTCAGATTGTCTGTGTAAACCAGGAGGGCTGTGTTTACTCAGCAGCTTTCATGGGAACGTGATGTATCCAGGGCCTCATGGAAGGTACAGAGCTGTGTGGGAAAGAGCCCATGTGCACCAAGAAGTGTTTCTTTTCTTTTCTTTCTTTTTTTTTTTTTTTTAAGATTTTATTTATTTATTTATTTGTTAGAGAGCTAGAGAACATGAGTAGGGGGAGTGTCAGGCAGAGGGAGAAGCAGGCTCCCTGCTGAGCAAGGAGCCCAATGTGGGGCTTGATCCCAACACCCTGGGATCATGACCTGAGCCTAAGGCAAATGCTTAACCGACTGAGCCACCCGCATGTCCCCAAAAGGTGTTTCTTTTGCATCACATGAACACAGGGAGTCAGACCTTGGTAAGCTTTGTAGAATTTGCTGGTAAAAGCTCGTGTCAGAGGAGGTCCTGTAGCTAAGGATGCACTTGGGTCCTGGGTCCAGGCGTTATTTTCAACACAGCGGTCAGTTTGCACTGGTTGCCCTGATACATGGAGATCTTGGTTTCAGCTTCTTTAGGCATCTTTACATTTTTGTTTTCTGGTCACATTCAGAGGCATTGATTTTTTTTTTTTTTTCTCCCCCTCTTATATGAATCTGGTATGCAGCTGAAGAGCATCAGCATATGTTAAGTTGACCTTGAGAGTCTCTTTGCCATCTTGAAGCAAAATGGCTGATGGGACGTTTTTAGCTGTCTATGACCACACGGAGTGAGGAATCCATTTGTGGACAGACCCACAGCGTAGGAAAGAGAAGGGGGGTGTTGAGAATGGGGAAGAGATGGGATGAATTGCTGCTGCAGTTGTGAACGGAGGGGTGGAAGCTCCTCCTCCTTTGGGTCTTTTGGATCAAGCAGTTCTGGTGACACTTCCTGTCCCCGGTGCCATTCTCCACCAAGACATTTGTAGGTTTAGGGCCAGAAGAAAGCATGCTGGAAGAGATGTGGCATGTGGAACTGGTTGTGCCCATCGGAAAACCAAATGGGAGAGTAGAAGTACCATCCTCCTCCAGCCCGCTCAGCGGTCCTGTGGGAACACATGTGGCGGATCGCGCTGCACCATCTTGGATCTAGAGTTAGCCGGTGGAGCTCCCAGCCCTGGATCCTTTGAACCTTAGTTCTGTAGCTTGGCAGCTGTGCATCCTTGTGCTAATTACAGAACCTCTCCCAGACTCTGTTTCCTCATTTGTCTGAAATGATAATGATACCTACCTTGCAGGGTTCCTGTTTGTTTATTGCAGTAAAATACACATACCATAAAATTTACCAATTTATTTATTTATTTATTTTTAAAGATTTTATG
>JAPYYM010003373.1:0-11239 GCA_028534135.1 Potos flavus
AATCATATATATAATCTTTCCTCTATGTTGTATAATATATAATTATAAAATTATATATTTATAATATTATATTATATATAATCGTATATAATTTCCACCATATTATATAATATATTAATAATATATAATTATTAATTATATTAATTATTAATATAATATATATGATGGAAATTATATATGATTATATATAATATAATAATATAAATATATAATCATATATATAATCTTTCCTCTATTTCAGAGATAAGGATATGTTTCATTAATTATAAGAATCAATGTGGGTTTCTTTTTGCCACTGGAGTTTTTATCGTCCTATTGCACGAACAATTAATTATAAAAATGATATTTTTAACTTACTTAAAAAAAGAAGTTCTCAGGCACCTACGTTTTATTCTTTCTCTTTTTGCATTCAGATAAGTAGGCACGTGATGAATGGTGTCTGCATTCACTAAACATAACGTGCATTAATCTTGGAGCCTGCCGGGTTATTAGTGTTGTGTCAATATATCAAACTCCAACATCCATCTGCCCATCAGAATGTATTGCACACTTCACAGCACTTGAGATAGAAAACCAATATCAAGTGACAGGGTATCAGGGCATCTTTAATGTCTGACATAATTCTTTCTCTGCCACTTAATTATGTTAGGAATCTTTTTTATCCCTTTCTTGGGACTTAATAAATCGAAAACCATTAATAGTTCATTTATAGCCTCTCTGTGGTTTATTTCTTTGATTTCCAAAACAATATTGAGCAAAACTTATCCATTCAAAACAATTTTCTGAGTGGAAAATTACTACCCATTATATCTGCACTTAGGTTCTTACAATTTCTGTTCAGAGCTCCAAAGAATGATGAGAAAAAAGAAATGAAGAATGAAAGAAACCTCTATGGAAATAAAAAGAAAACAACAACACAAAAAACAAACCCTTCATTAGTCTTGTTTGACCAAAGAGTCCAGTTTAGCCCCTCGGGTACTCAGTTATGTGCATTTTGCAGGGCACAGGAGGAATGTGGTAAAGACAGGAAAACAATTGGCTAGAGGTCACAGGTGCTTCATAACAAAGTGTGAGAATGCAGCCCAAGGGGAACTTTCTCTGTTCGTCTCCCTCTCCTTATCCCTCCAACCTTAACAAACACTCTTAATAAAATTCCAAAGGGAAAGGGAAGGAAAAATAAGATAAGATGAAATCAGAGAGGGAGACAAAGCATAAGAGACTCTCACCTATAGGAAACAACCTGAGGGTTGCTGGAGGGGAGGTGGGTGGGGAATGGGGTAACTGGGGGATGGGCATTAAGGAGGGCATGTGATGTAATGAGCGCTAGATGTTGTATGAACTGATGAATCACTACATTCTACCCCTGAAACTAATAATACACTATATGTTAACCAAATTGAATTTAAATTAAAAAATTCCAAATAAGCTAATAGTGATAGGGTATTTGCCCGATGGAGACCCTGTGACACGGTGTATAGCCCTTTAGGTGGGGACGGTCAGGGACCAGGTAATAAAGGCAGGGTGGCACATGTCATTGAGGTGAGGAGGAATGGAAAGCAAGACCGAACCATGACTGAATTCTGAAGAGGCACCAGGCAGTGCATCTTTTCTGGAAACTCGTAAGGCACATTCTGTTATTATACCCATTTTACAAATGAAAAGACTTGTGTGGACCAGACAAAATGGTCTAGAATTGGTTTTTTTTCCTACCCTTCCTCACAAATAAAAATACTGGAAAGAACACAAGAGGTACAAAACAGTAGCAGAATACCTCAAGTCCAACTGAAGAAGGTGAGCAAGTAGCTCATTCCCGGAAAACACCTGCCTCACCCTGAGACATGGCGGGGGAGGGGGTGAGAGAAACAGTCACTGCCGCTGCCTCACACAAGGACTTGAAAGCCTGGGGGGCTCAGTCGTTGAGCATCTGCCTTCGGCTCAGGTCATGATCCCAGGGTCTTGGGATCGAGCCCCGCATCCGGCTCCCTGCTTGACGGGAAGCCTGCTTCTCCCTCTCCCACTCTCCCTGCTTGCGTTCCCACTCTCCCTGCTTGCGTTCCCTCTCTCGCTGTGTTTCTCTCTGTCAAATAAATAAATAAAATCTTAAAAAAAAAAAAGCCATATTCAAAGTAAGACATACAATGAAGAAAAAACACAATTATGTTGAATCAACAGGCATTATTAAGCAATGAGACATCTCAAGAGGACAACTAAATTTGTAACTAGAGTCTTGAAAGGAGGGGTACAAATATTAGAAGAAATCATGGTTGAGATGTTTCTAAAGATTGTGAAAAACTCTAAAACTTCAGGGGGAAGAAAATAATGACACCAAGTCACATCATAATCAAATTCCTTAAAGTCCCTCTCTCTCTCTCTCTCTCTCTCTCTCTCTCCCCCTCTCTTCCTTTGCCCCTCCCCCTGCTGGCTTTCTCTTTCTCAAACAAATAAATGTTTAAAAACAATGAAATCCATGATAAAGAGAAAACCTTAAAAGCAGTCAGAGAATAAAAGATACATTATATTCAGAGGTGCAAAGTTTGGCAAATAGAAACAGATTTCTCACCCCACACAATTCAAGTCAACAGAGAGCGGAGTAACACCCTTAAAATGCTGAAAGAAAGGGGGTCACACTGGAATTTGGCACCAAGTCACAAGCCTTTCAAAAAGCAAAAGGAAGCAAAGACTTTTTAGACCTACAAAAGCTTAGATTTCATTACCTGTCACCTGTGCTAAAATAATTGCAGGTAGTCCTTAAGAAAGAAACGCATTTATCCCACATAGAAATTCAGATTTAAACAACAAGATACATAACATGAGGAATGGTAATTATATGAGAAAATATAAAACTGTATTTCTGATTTTCAAAATCCCTTTTAAAATATAGCTAGTTATTTAGTGGTGCCTGAGTGGCTCAATTGGTTAAAGTGACTGACTTTTGATTTTAGCTCAGGTCATGATTTTGGGGTTGTGAGATCTAGCCCCACGTCAGGCTCTGTGCACAACACAGAGTCTGCTTGAGATTCTCTCTCTCCCTCTGCAACCCACCCTCCGCTCGTATGCTCTAAATAAATAAATAAAGTAAAATAAAATAAAATATAACCAGTTATTTAAAAGAGGTAAAATGACAATGCATTTGAGGTATATAACATATACGGAAATGTACAAAACAATAAGAAAAAGTTTTGGGAAGGAAAAACAAAATCACTGCAGGATTCTTATAAGTACATAAGAATGTGTAATACCGCTTGAAAGTAGGTGGTGTTTCAGTTAGACGTGTATAAACTGTATAAAGATTCCCTATAAACCCTAACTGAACATAATAAATAAGAAAGAAAGAAAGAAATAACCCCTAAGACAACCAGTGAAACAAATAATTAACAATAGCTAATATATCAAAAAGGGAGATCAAATGTCATCACAAAGAGCTTGTTTAGCCAAAGAAAGAAAGGAAAAGAAGAAAAAGGAACAAATGAGACAATTTTTTAAAAAAAATAGAAAAATGGTAGAAC
This sequence comes from Potos flavus, assembly GCA_028534135.1. Lineage (NCBI taxonomy): Eukaryota > Metazoa > Chordata > Mammalia > Carnivora > Procyonidae > Potos > Potos flavus. Next base: position 3,507 of record JAPYYM010003373.1, read on the forward strand.
TAGATCATATGTACCAATAATCACACTGAATACAAATATTTTCTAAATACTAGATTAATAATCAGAGATGTTCACATTAGATGAAAGGTGGGATTTGACTACATGCTGCTTGTAGAAAATGAACTTTCAATATAAACACAGAGAAGTTAAAATTAGAATGACTGAAAAATATATATGATTCTAACATTATCAAAACAATTGTGGCATTCTTGTATTAATATGAGAGAAAGTAATTTTCAGAGAAAAGAATGTTGCCAGGAATAAACTGGGTCATTTTTTTTAATGAAAAGGGGGTCAATTTGTCATGAGCACATAATCCTAAATGTGTATTCACCTAATAACAGAGTTCAAAACACATCAAGTCTGGTAAAAATAGTAATAAGGAGATGAATTATAGTTGCGTGCTTCTTTTTTTAAAAGGTGTATTTATTTATTTTAGAGAGAGAGCGCGCACAAGTGGGGGAGGATCAGAGAGAGAGGAAGAGACACTCAAGAATTCTTCCGCTTAGGCGTGGAGCCCAACTTGGGGCATCTCAAGGTCCTGAGATCATGACCTGAGCGGAAATCAAGAGTCCATCGCTTAACCAACTGAGTCAGCCAGGTGTCCCTAATGCATGCTTCCACATTACTTTCTCAATAATTAATAGAAGAGAGAAAATATATAAGAACACAGAAGACTGGAATGACCTAATGGACAACCAGGCAACGATGTTTCCCGAACAGAGTAATAAATATTCTATTAAAGTCCACGTGGGACATTTTCCAAGATAACCAATATTCTAGGTCATAAAAGCAAAACCTGTATTTATGAATGTTCTCCCAGAGAAACAGAACTGAGAGAGAGAGAATGAGAGAGAGAGTGTGTGTGTGTGCGTGTGTGTGTATGTGTGTGTGTTGAGAGGGAGGGGCAGAGAGCAGGGGAGATTTTAAGGAATTGGGTTAGGGGGCAGTGCGGGCTGCAAATCTGTAATCTGCAGGGCAGGTTGGACACTGACAAGAACTGACATTGCAGCTCAACCTAAAGGCAGGCTGGAGGTAGAATCGACAATTGTACTAGGGTCCTAATCCTACACATTGTGTTCTCTGACCCCTATGAAATTAAATTAAGGGGTGCCTGGGTGGCGCGGTGGGTTAAAGCCTCTGCCTCTGGCTCAGGTCATGATCTCAGGGTCCTGGGATCGAGCCCCGCATCGGGCTCCTTGCTCAGCGGGGAGCCTGCTTCCCCCTCTCTCTCTGCCTGCCTCTCTGCCTACTTGTGATCTCTCTCTCTGTCAAATAAATAAATAAAATCTTTAAATAAAAAGAAATTAAATTAAAATTTAACAAAATAAATATATCTGGATAATCCTCAATATTTGTAAACAAAATAAAAATGGATCTAAGAAAAGTAGAAAAGAGTTAAATTGAATTAAAATGGAAAAACGACATATCGAAAGGGTGGGGCGCAGTGAAACCAGGGCTAAAAATGAAACCTATAGCACTGAATGACTATCCACTATGATCAGCAAAGAGACGATCTCTGTCCATGACCATGAATATCCTCTCAAACTCCACCTTTATCTTTTTTTTTTACAAATTATGTTTTTATATATAAGTAAATATAAATTTGCCAAATCCAAAGTCATTAAGATTTTCTCCTGATTTTTAGAGAAGTTCTGTAATGTTGATGCTTATATTTACATCTATAATCCAAGGTTGGTTAATTTTTCTCTATGTTGTACAGTAAGACCACTTTTTATCCCAGATCAAATAAACTGCTCCAACACCATTTTTTGAAAAAAAATTTTGTTTTAATATTTTATTTATTCGACAGAGAGAGAGAGAGAGAGCACGAGCAGGCAGAGGGAGAGGGAGAGGCAGATTCTCTGCTGAGCAGACAGCTCGACGCTGGGCTCCATCCCAGGACCCTGGGATCATGACCCAAACCGAAGGGAGGTGCCCCCATTTTTTGAAATATTAACCTTTATCCCACATCATTTGATTTTGCTCCTTTCTTGAAAATCAGTTGACCATATATGTGTTCATGTATATTATATTTGCTACTCTGTTTGGTTGAGCAATTGTCTCTCTTTACACCAATGCCACACTCTATTGGTCACTTTAGCTTTATAGTAATTCTTAAAATTGCAAAAGATACCTCTTTCAACTCGGTTTTACTTTATCAAACTAGTTTTGCATTTCCTGGGGAATTTTTAAACCATCTCATCAGTTTCTACAAAGAAACCTGATGGCGGTTTAATTGGGATTACATTGAATTTACAGATTAATTTTGAGAGCTGACACCATAACAGTAATGAATTTTCCAACTATAATGACAGGTCACAAAACGAGCTCCTGATGTTAGCTCAGCGGCTCCCTACCCCAGCCTTTTCTGTCGATGGCAAGTCCATCTTTATAGCTGTTCACTACAAACCCTGATTTGCTTTCTTTCTAGCATCACATCCGGGCCACCAGGAGACCCAGTTCGTGCTAACTTCAGAGATGTAAGGAGTCCCATTTAAGATCACCACACCTGATCTTAAAACTACCTTAAAATCGGACCAACCACTTTCCCCTCTCTCTCTTCAGCCCATCTGGTCCCAGCCCACATTGGGCACATTCTCCTTCACTATGCACACCAACAGCTAGGTGCAAATTACTGGGAAGGGTACACTTCTCTTCTCCCCAAAGACCGGTGAATCTCAACATTATATAAACACTACATATCTGAGATTGAACTAATTAAATCCAATCACAGAAAGGAAAAATATGACAATTGTAAAATGAAAGGAAAAGAAATCTTCTTGAATCCCCCGGCCCTGTGTTCATTGTTTGCTTTAAGCGCTTGTAGTCACTGAAATGTTATTGCACTGAATTATTTCATTAAATTACCTACTTTACCGGAGAGCATGTTCATTTGAACAGAAAGACTATGTATTTTCCTTTGTGATTTCCAACAGTGCCTAGCACAACAATGGTGGCATAGGAAGCACACAACAAATATTTGTGGAACTGAACTGTGTTTAATAAATATTACCAATCATGAAGACAGAAAATGTTCTGGCAATTAGCTGCCATGACCATCTGAATCAGTTCCAGTGTCAAGGTTTGTGAAAGCTTTCTAAAGGTAACTTTGCCAATCCAATTATTTTTGAAGAGATTTAAAAAATATTTTTTTTCAAAATACAAATTACCGCGTCTAATACACAACAAAAACAGAAGTTAGAATTTTGCTTTAAAGGGTGTCAGTTCAATTATAAAAAGTCCAATTCAAAGTATAACCTTCAGCCTCTGCAAAAAAGAAACGTGAGTTCTACTTCCTCAAAGAAAAAGGAGATAAGCAATCAGACAGCTTTTGAAGGTAAAAGAGGAATTTTCTAGCTGAGGGATATGCAAATTGACAGGTACATTTAAAACTATGAAATCAACTTCAAAGATCCAAGATCATCCTTCACATACAAAATTCACAGAGAAAAATAAATATCAGATGATTTTAAAATAAATAAATAAAGGGGATATGTTGTTTTGGAACCTGATGCTAAATATACTTGTGAAGAAAGATGTAAACTGAGTGTTTTAAGATTTCAACAGCAAGAAAGGAAAACTTAGTGTGAAACACCGTATCTGAGAGGCACAACACTTTCGATAAGAAATCTGTAATTTAAGGGACACCTGGGTGACTCAGTCGGTTGAGCATCAGACTCGGTTTCAGCTCAGGTCATGATCTCATGGATTGTGAAATAGAGCCCCACGCTGAGCTCCATGCTCAGTGGGGAGTCTGCTTAAGTTTCTCTCTCCCTCTGCCTCTGCCCCTCCTCCTCTCTCACATGCACTCTCTTCTCTAAATACAAACAAACAAACAAATACATAAGTATTTTTAAAAGAAATCTGTGATTTAAACTTCTAAAATCACACTGAATTTGTCTTGAAATCTTTGCAAATTATTAAGATGTTGGAGAAAAACTCATTATTTCTAGTTGTTCACCTAAGAAAATAACTTCAGGCCAGGTTTCAAAAATATATCAGAGAGTGATGCCAGCAAAATAATAAAAAATTGGGGAAATTTTAGAATTCCTATTTTCAGAACTCTATGAACTAACCAGAAGCTTATAGCAACCAGGGGATTAATGATAGATTATTTAATGAAAACAAAAAGCAAAAAAAACAAAACAAAACAAAACAAAACCCTATCACCTGAATCTTAAGAACAGCATATTCATGGTATTTTATCTTACTCTGGTGCTATACCCTGCTCCCCAGATTGGCAGTGGCCTTGAAGATGACATCCCACACCCACAGTAAGGATATTGGCACTGGAAGGAGCAGAACAGACCTCATTTGAAAATAATTGCAGTTTGGGGGTCTCATGACTCCTTGAAAGACCAAGTCAAAGGGCTTGCTTTATCTCATCTTACTCAGACCATTCCCAGTCTGAGACAACTCCCCAGGAAAGATTCGTAGACAATATGTATAGGTAAATGTATCAGTCATTGCTGCCTGGATCCACAAATAAGAGTTGGGAAAAACAATACACTATTCAAAAAGCTTGGAAGAAAAGGATGAAGAATGAGATTCTTTGGGGCATAAGAGCTTTCAGGTATTCCAACACATTCCTGATAATCTACAAGGCATGCACATGCAAGGGCTATGCACATGCTCTGGGATGTGTGCACGCTAAGGGAAGACATAAGGAGGCCCTCCATGCTCACCTCTAGATGATAGTCAGGTTTTGGGCAAGCAAGAAGTGAAGACCAAGGCAGAGTTGAAAACTGTTTGATTGAATGCCTAAAGCAAGATCCAACAAACACAGAGCCCATCTATAGAATGTTCCATCACTAGCTGACCACTACCTAGTAAAACAGAGATGTCAGTGACTACATCCAATAGAGAATACATGCTTTATAAGATCAGTTTAGCAAAGTCACTAAACAACTATATGATGTCTTAAGATAGTCAAGTTATATTCAAATATAACAACAGGTTGAGAGAAAAGTTTGGAAAAGGATTTTCCATGAAAATAATAACAAAAAGAGAGCCAGAGTGACTACATTGATATCAGACAAAATAAATATTGTATGAGAGATGAAAAAGATGGATAATGACAAAAAGATTAATCTACCAAGAGTATGTAACAATTACACGTGTACATAACAGTAGAATGCTAAAATAAATGAAGTAAAAACTGGCAGAGTTGAAGGGGGAAATAGTTCAAATTTAGTTCAAAATCAAAATAGTTCAAAATCAAAGACTTCATCAATACTTTGCTTTCAATGATGCATAGAACGAGTATATTTAAGGACAGAAAGGAAAGAGAAGACTTGAACACTGTAAATCACATGAACCTGACAGACATCTATAGAACATTCAACCCTAGAACACTAGTATTCATATTCTTCATAAATGCACATGAAACATCCTCTAAGACAGAACATGAGTTAAGCCATAAACTAATTTCAATGAATTTTAAAATTTGAAATTATATATAGGATGTTCTCCAACTAAAATGATAAAATAACGAAATATGGGAAATTCACTGAGATGCAGAAATTAAACGACACAATTCTAAATAATCAATGGGTCAAAGAAGAAAACAAGGGAAATTAGAAAATACTTTGAGATGAATTACAGTGAAAACACAACAAGGGATGTTTGTGTGGCTGGTCAGTTAAGTGTCCAACACTTGGTTTCAGCTTAGGTCATAATCTCAGTGGGAAGTCTGCTTGAGATTCTCTCCCTCTCCCTTTCTCTCTGCCCCTGCCCCTACTCATGTGCATGTCCGCTCTTTCTCTCTCTTTCTTTCTCTAAAATAAATAAATCAACCTTTTAAAAAAATGAAAACACCAAAAAATAAAACTTATAGAATAAAGTGAAAGCAGTAGTTGAGGGAAATCTATAGCTATAAATGTCCACTTAAAAAAAAAACCCAAAAAACTCAAATCAGTGACCTAAACTTCCATCTTAAGAAACTAGAAAAAAAAAAAAAAAAACATAAAAAGAGCAAACTAAAACCAAAGCAAGCAAAAAGAAGGAAATAAGAAAGATTAGAGTGGAGATAAACAAAACAGATAATAGAAAGACAATAGAAAAATGAAATTAAAGCAAAAGTGGATTCTTTGACTTTGGCAGCAATATTGACTGACCTTGAACAAGACTTACCTGGGGTGGGGGTGGGGTGGGGGGAACAGAAAGGACTCAAAGTAGCAAAATCATGACTGAAAGTGGGCACATTACTATTAACCTTTCAGAAATAAAAAGAGACATAAAGGAGTACTCTGAGCAGTTGAATAAATTGAACAAATTATATAACCTGAATAAAATAGAAAATATCCCAGAAGCACACAAGCTAACAAAAGTGAGTCAAGTAGACGAGAAAATCTCAATGGAAACTACAACAAGCAAAGAGATTTAATACATAATCATAATACCTCAAACAAATCAAGGTCCAGGATCTGGTGACTTCACTGGTGAATTCCACCCAATATTTAAAGAAGAATTAACATCAATATTCCCAATGTTTTTTTCCCAAAAAATAGAAGAGAATGGGATACTTTCTACCTCATTTTTCTATGCCAACATTACCCTGCACCGAAGTCAGACAAAGACACTTTACAAAAATATAGACAAATATGTCTAATGAATATAAAGGTACAACTCCTCAATGAAAGACTAGCAGGCCAAAATCATTCGTATATTAAAAAGATTATATACCATGACCACGGGCATTTATTCTAGGAATTCAAGGCGGTTCAACATATGAAAGTAATGAATATAATACACCGTCTTACTAGAATGAAGGGGAAAAAAGATCACTTCCCCAGACACAAAGTAAAGCTTTTGACAAAATCTAACACCTTCAAAAAGTAAAAATGCTCAACAAATTAGGAATAGAATGAAACTGTCTCAACCTGATCATGGACATCAGTGAAAAACCCACAGCTAACATTACGCTTAGTGGGGTAACAACTGAACATTTTCCCCTTAGGATCAGGAATAAGATGAAAATGTCTACTCTCATCATTTTTACTAAACATTATACTCAGTTCTAATCAGGAGCAATAGGCCACAAACGAAGGTAAGAACATCCAGTTTGGAAAGAAAGGAGTAAAATTATCTTTATTCACACATGACATGATTTTTTTTAAGTGTTTGCCCATTGGGTTTTTGTTTGGTACATAGCATGATTTTAAATTAGAAATGACTAATGAGTCTTCTGAAGACTGTGATTAGAGCTAATGAGTTGAGCAAGGTTGCAGGCTACAAAAGCAATAAACAAAAATCAGTTCTATTTCTAAAAATACTAGTAATGAACTCTCAAAAATGACATTATTTTAAAAAATTGCACTTATAGTAGCATCAAAAAAACAGAAAACACTTAGGAACAAATTTAACCAAACAAGTGTAAGATTGTACAGTGGCAACTACAAAACATCAGAAATTAGGAAAGATGAATGTAAGATGTTCCATGTTCACAGATACTAATATTTAATATGGTTAAGATGGCACGCTCCCCAAAGTAATCTAGATATTCAATGCAATGCCTGTCAAAATCCTGTTTTCTTTTTTGCAACAATTGAAATGTTGACCCTGAAATTTCTGTGGAGTTTCAAGGAACATAAAATAGCCAAAACAATCTTCAAAAGAGAACAAAGTCCCAGAACTCACATTTCCTGATTTTAAAACTTCATACCAAGTTACAAGAATCAGAGTAAAAGAGTGTGTTATTGGCTTAAGGACATAGGTGTAGATCACCGGAA
>JAPYYM010003374.1:0-11238 GCA_028534135.1 Potos flavus
ATCTTAATGCGGGCTCCTGAAAATGTTCTGAAGAGAAGTAATAAGACTTCTTCCCAGTTCTGGCTATCAGGACATGCAGGAAGTGAGGGGAGACTCATTTCACTTTATGTAATTGTGTCCTCTCTAGGGTTGTAGTAGTCATTTCCCATCAGAAGAACCAGTGACATTTTATATCCGATAATTATAAAAGGTAAGCCTGGCTAGAATTAATGTGATTCTACTGGGAGAAACTTGTGTTAAATTATTGATATAAGTAGCAGTTAAATCTCCCAGAGTTGCTAGTTAGAAGCATGTGATTGGAAAGAACTCTAACCCAGACATTCTACTCATGCAGAATTTCCTTCTACTCCATTCCTACCAGAGAGTGGTACAGAACTGATTGATTCAACATAGTAGTGGGCACTTTTTTTTGGTGGGGGTGGCAGGTAGGGGGCTGCTGATGAGTGCCAGAAAGTTTTTCCTTATATTGAACTGAAATGTTCCCTTTAACAGGTTGCCTTTCTTTCTGTTTCTGGAAGAAAGTAGAACAAGCCACTCTTTCTGAGAATACTTGAAAAAAAGCAATCAAGTAACCCACAAATCTTTCCTTCCTTAGGCTAACAACCTGTCTCAAGATTTTTTCATCTTTCCTTATTACATGTGGATCTCAGATCCTCCTCACCTTCTTGGGTTTCATCTACTATTTCACTTAGTTCTGTTCTTTAATTTATCAGTGTGTTGTCTAAATCATTTAGTTTCCCTTAAAGTTCAGAATACTGCTAGCTTTGGCATAGGATCCTTCTGTATGTACATGGGTGTGTACATGTGTATGCATGTTTTTCTAGTGACTTTAAATAGATACATATGACTAAATAGATACATAGGTACATAAATAGATATAAACACATATTCCATTAGTATGATGTACATTTTCAGAAAAGGAATTGAATCCCCAAACGGATCAAGGTTTGCATGTAACATTAATACAGTCTAACACACACTGAGGAATAATTTAAAATGCATTTTAGAGTAGAATTTTAAAAGTAAAAAAGCTTATTCTTTCATTCTTAATGGTTGTGCATAACTTTGAAATATTATTATACAGGAGTGCCTGGGTGGTTCAGTTGTTAAGTGTCTGTCTGCCTTAGGCTCAGGTCATGATCCGGGGGTCCTGGGATCGAGCCCAGCATTGGGCTCCCTGCTCAGCCGGAAGCCTGCTTCTCCTTCTCCCACTTCCCCTGCTTGTGTTCCCTCTCTCACTGTGTCTCCCTCTCTCAAATACATAAATAAAATCTTTAAAAAAAAGAAATTTTATTATATAAAATAAGTGCTTTTTAGGACTCTATTCCCATACTGATCATGAATGAGGAGACCAACTGCATTTGAAATATTAGCTTTTCTAAGAAATTGTTTCTATGTTCTTTATTAAACCCAATGAAAGAATTGCAAGTATACATGGTCAGCTTCCACCACCTGTCTCATGCTGTGTTTTGTGGCAGCCATATGCCCAGTGGTTGGCATTAGTTGATGTAAGACAATACCTCTTAATTGAAGAGTCTAATGCCAACTTTTGTAATGCCCTCTTTGTTATCGTAAAATGAGAATCACCTACTCACTTATTTAGAAAATAAATAATATATAATATTTTATCATATAAAGGATAAATGAATATAATATTAATACTATAATATGGGTTTCAGTATGTAAATGCTCAGTCACAACTACACTAGAAACATACTCAAGTAACTAAATTCTTAAATTTCTTTGTGATTTATGAGTTCAAAGTTAAGAGAAATCAAAATCAAAAGAAGTACAGGAGTAATGAAAAGTAGTGTTCCTTGAAACTTAAAGCAAAAATATTGTTTTAGGATTAGTGATAATGGACTAGTCTCAATTTCAACTGCATTTGATTTTCTACATGAATGTCTACTGGTATATCGATATGTCTTGTAGAACACAAAGAAACTCTTCTTTATGAGGGACTATCCCCTGCATGATTTCTGGCATCTTTCACCTCCTCCTACCCTCACCCACTAAATATTTTTAATTCTCTCTAATTATTAGAACATTTTTTTATTTTTATTATTTATTTGTTTGTTTGTTTGTTTTTTAAGTTTTTATGTAAAATCCAGTTAGTAATATTAGTGTAATATTAGTTTGAGGTATAGAATTCAGGGATTGATCACTTACATATAACACCCAGTGCTCATCACAACAAATGTCCTCCTTAATGCCCATGATCCATTCAACCCACCCACCCACTTGTAACCCTCAGTTTGTTCTTATTAGAACATTTTTTAAACCTGCTTCAGATTATAAAATGCCTCCTTAGAGTTGTTCTGCTTTTGCAACAATTCACTGATCTAGTTAGTCAAGGCTAATCTTATCCCCTTATAGAGGAATATTGAGTCAAGTATCTTAAACTAAATCCATTGGCATATGGAATCCCTCTGGACACGTGGGTCTCTAGTAACCCATTAATGTGATTCTATCACATTACTTCTGATTTCCGTTTGAGAGAAAGAGCTTAGCTGGAGATGGCAGTAAAGGAAAAGGCCTGTTGAGTTAGTTCTATGAGACAATTCTCTTTCTTACAACCATAATTTCCCTACTAATAAGACAATATTACTACTTCATATTCTACTTTCCAACACACAAAATACCTTCTAACAGAAATAGAAGCTAGAGATGCCTAATTTTTGGCAAAAGATTGAATAAGCAAAAAGACAAGTATATAAGTAGCAGCAGGAGATTTAGGTCCTAGATTTGATTATTTCACCAACTTATAGTAGCATCTTGGCCAAGTCATCCACTATTGTCATAATTAAGTCTCCCTAAGTGTATACTGGAATGGTTGGATGACATATTCTTATATTAATGTCATAGGTCTCCAGGGAGGGCTAATGTTTCTGAGAGGTGTCATGTCGGAAATGTATTCACGCCAACCCAAAATACAGTAATTAAAAGTGAAGTGGGAATAAAGAATTCCCAGTTTGAAAGAACTCCAAGATGTTTATCATTATAATTCTTTAAAAAAAAAAAAAAGAGATTTTATTCATTTATTTGACAGAGAGGGAAAGAGAGAGAGAGTGCGTGAAAGTAGGGGGAACAGCGGGCAGAAGGAGAGAAAGAAGCAGGCTCCCTGCTGAGCAGGGAGCCCAATCGCAGGATCCCAGGGCCCTGGGATCATGACCTGAGCCAAATGCAGCCACTTAACTGACTGGACCACTCCGGTGCCCCTGTCATTATAATTATTTTTAAAAATCCAACTTTAATGGATATACACATTTAACCATTTAGTGAGTCAAGTCTAAATTTTTTACTATGTGATTTTGTTTACGGGAATTAGAATGCATCCTTTAAGCATCCACACAGAGCTTTCCTAATAGAATGATGTTAGTACTATTCAGAATATCTTACCACAGCGGGTACCTGGGTGACTCAGTTGGTTAAGCATCTGACTCTTGATCTCAGCTCAGTTCTTGGTCTCAGGGTCATGAGTTCAAGCCTAGTGCTGGGTTCCACTCTGGGTATGGAGAAAAGAAAAGAAAAGGAAAGAAGGGAAAATAAAAGAAAAAGAAATCCGACCACAGGAGATCAAAGAACATTTAAAAACACAAGATGAGGGCACCTGGGTGGTGCAGTTGGTTGAGCGTCCAACTCTTGTTTTTGGCTCAGGCCCTGATCTCAGCATCATGAGATCGATCCCCAAGTTGGGCTCTGTACTCAGGGCAGAGTCTGCTTGGATTTCTCTCTCCCACTGCCCCTCCCCCACTAACACTCTCTCTCTTTAAAATAAATAAATCTTAAAAAAAAAAGCACAAGATGAGTTCATTTGATAAGAAAACTAATGTCCAATAAAATAAGTTTAATTAAAATGTAACACCATTAAATATAATTAAAATGTAACACCACTAAATTTAAATATTTAAATGTAACACCACTAAATAACACCATCGATATTAAAAAAACACAACGCAAGGGTAAAATCAATATAATGAGATGGCACTGCAGTTGATTAAATACATGACTTAGTATCTCACAAGCTACAGAAAAAAACTACTAAATTAGAAATAGACAATCATTCCAAAATGCCTCTATATCTCACATTGCCCAAATCATCCATGACTCTAACATTGTTATTCTAGGATCATAAATTAATAGGTAGTGTAATTGAAATTGGGTGGGAATGCCAAATTAGTAGAGCAGTTTGGATGGCAAATATATTTGTATCATCAGCTAATGCTGTTGGCTGTGGAAAGAAAAAAGTTGACACTATTCAAGATAATTGCTTCAATTGTTAATATCAACCTAATTAGAGATAAACAAGATCCAAGTAAGGCAATCAAGAGATACAGAATGACTAGGGTTGCTGAAGTGAAGAAGAATGGTAAAGAACCACGAGTACAAATCAATGCATAGTCTATCTAAAAATCTGATTAGCTAAAATATGCAAATTACAGGGAAGCCACAGCAAGCAATGAATTATAGAAACAATTTGGATAGCTGGATCAAGAAAATATGAATGATCTCTGCTGAGTGTGTACTCACTCACCTTAGGAAGCAGCTTGCTAAAAGAATGAACATGAAATTTACAGTCACTGGTTATGAACATTGACATTTCCACCTACTATCTGTGTGACCTTGGAAAAATGATCTTGTCTCCATAGGGCGTGCTTTCCTTAATTTTATATTGGACATAGTGATGCCAGCTGGGCATAGGGTGGCTCAAATGAGATCACATATGTCAAAGCAGTTTAAAATCTAAGATGACACTCAAATGATGGTTTATTACTTTTTCTTTGCAGATGTTTCACATGATTCTTCCAGACATTACCTTTGCCCTAACCAGGGGAAGTGTTAGTTAAGGGTATAGTCAGGTAATCAATCCTGCTTGGCAGGATTATAATCCCTACTCAGCTTTTTAGCCACTATGCAATATACACATCAACTATTCTGCCTTCCTTAGATGTGGGGGGGAGCGGGGGACTCAGAATTATAAATCACTCTTTTATAATTTGATCACTTCCAGACTTCTATTTTGATATAATAAAAAAATGAAGTAGCTATTTCTCCCACAATATGGAGACATAATCTCTAGGTCAGTTCATTCAATACATGTAATTATTATGCTTTATACACAGAAATTAATATAGCAGGGAAGGGATTCATTATTTTTGGAGTGTTTTTTATTGATGCCTCACCACTAATTCTTACGATTTGAAATTAATGTATTTAGATCCCAAGAGTAAATAAGTGATGGATGGGCTTAAAGAGCATTTTTTATGGTTTATTTTTTTTCTAAACATGAATTGTGAAATGGCCAGGAAAATCCTGAAGTGTTCTACCATCAGCTTATTTAGTATTTCTCCTTTTTCTTTATTAAGAATTATATTTTACTTATTATTATGATAAATTGCAAAGCCATTCTATAGAAATATTTTTTTGGTATTCTAGCATATAGAATTTTTTTCATTAAGTGACTCCTGTTACTACTCTAAGAATTATAATAGTGGTTCACTCATGCAAATTACTATTGCAAATTATTCCATATAATGTATTTCTATATTGAATTCCACTAAAGGTAATTTAGCTGATTAAATTGCTAGAATTAAATAATGAAGTCCTACCAATAAAATGATCCAAGAGAAAATTCTGAGGGGAATAGATAGCATAGAAAACTTATATTCATTTGTTAATCAATCACAGGATTTTTTGGTATTTATTGTTTAGAGACAATAGAAAATTTCAGTTTAAAAACTGAATAGTACTTTTACCATCTGACTGGAAAATATTCTCAAAAATAATTCTCTTCATTTTTCCTAACTCTTATTTTTTCATGCAATCAATAAAAATTTATAAGTGCTTGTGGTGTGGCAACAAATTAGACATTTGGGGGGACACATTTTTGTTTTCTGGTTACTAATACTACAGCTGGAGAAGCATAATATAGATGGACGAAAAGATCTATAAAAATTAAGTATATTCATAATAATGTAATACCTTTGCACAGTGCTTGGTAATTCTCAAAACACTTTTGTGAATATAATTATTTTATTTGACCATTGTAGGCAGTAATTATCAATGGATAAATGTTCAGTAACAATAAAGAAATGCCATGATTCCAAAGAGAATTTTTTGGGGGCCTGGGTGGCTCAGTCAGTTAAGTGTCTGCCTTCAGCTCAGGTCATGATCCCAGGGTCCTGGAATTGAGTCCTGCATCAGGCTCCCTGCTCAGTGGAGAGTCTGCTTCTCCCTCTGCCCCTCCCCCTTCCTCATGCTCCCTCTCTCTCTTTCTCTCTCTCTCAAAAACAAATAAAATCTTAATGAAAAAAAAAAGGGATTTCTTGCCAAGTGAGTGATATTGGCAAATATTCCACTGAGCCGAAGGAAGGATAAAAATGAGGGTACCTATCACAGATGTGGAGAAGTAAATTGGGTCAACTGGTTTGCAGGAAGATGAATTCATGTTTAGACCCAGTTGAGACTGAGCTGACAATGGTGGCCTTAGAACATACATTAGAAAACATCCAGCAAGTAATATGCATTCATAAGCTAGAAAAATGTACAAAGAATATGAATAGGCAACTCTCAAAGAAGAAACTCAAATGTGTTCCCTCCCCAAGAAAGAAAATAAAAGGTCTAGGAGACTGATGAAAATATAGATATAAGTCAGAAAACAAGTTAAAGTCAGACACACAGATTTTTTTTGAAGTCATCCTCATAGTAGGGACATTTGTATAAATTACTACAAATAGGTCTGTAACGGTGACAATTGAAGTAATAAGTTACAAGAACATTGCAACAGTGGCTACTCTACTGGGAGATTATAAAGGCCATTATAAACAGTCCAAAAATAATCTAGCCATGGAAATTTTGCCAGTAAATCAGGGCATTAAATAATTGGGTGAAAGCTGGGAGAATAGAGTCAGTTATAAGAGAACAAGTGTAGAAATGTGATAATTTATTAAAAATAATTGCAGCTAAAGAAAAATCCAGAAAACTAAAGGATAATACCATTCTGCCAACAAAATTTTAAAGCAAAACCATGACCATTTTGGATGAGAGTTACGCTATTGAGACTTATGCTCTGGAGAAATCTGAAGGTAAACATTGTCCAAAAGAAGTAGAAAATTAAAACTTTGGAGGACAATCCATGGACAAAACCATCAAAGCAGCTTCCTTTTTTCCTGTGGCTAGAGGTGGCTGCTCTATAAATAATTCTCTTAAGCCCTACTTTAGTGGGAAGATGTGTGGGTGGTTAGAGAAATATTTATAAACAAATCTTGTTGACTAATATTTGAATTCCATATCTGTTGTGAAATCAGTCCTTACTCTAAATCTTAAAATTACTTTTTATTTTAAAAAGTAGTTAGAGCGGGGAGCCTGGGTGGCTCAGTGGGTTAAAGCCTCTGCCTTCGGCTCAGGTCATGATCTCAGGGTCCTGGGATCGAGTCCCGCATCGGGCTCTCTGCTCGGCAGGGAGCCTGCTTCTCTCTCTCTCTGCCTGCCTCTCTGCCTACTTGTGATCTCTCTCTCTTTCTGTCAAATAAATAAATAAAATCTTTAAAAAAGATAAAAATAAAAAAATTAAAAGTAGTTAGCGCTATGAAATTGCATGGATTCTCCAAGAAAAGGAGGGGAGATGAAGAAAAGTCGAAGTTTAACTTTGTAGAGAAATGGGGAAAAGAAATGGTCATGAAAGAATGCACAAAATGAAATCACTTAGCAGGAAGAGAAGAATAGAGTAGCAAACAACCACCACAAGAAAACCCAAGAGGTTCAAAAGATATTTGCAAGCAGCAAACACGTCAAACAGTACAGAGAGGCTGGACGGAAAGAGAAATGTGTGACCAAGCACACCAGTAGGTCACCTCAAATAGATACATTTGATTGAGCTGGGTCAGTTGTCGTTACTTTTCCCACGTTAATATGTTTCCATTTCTGAAAGTGTTGGAATACGTGAAATCTTTTAAATATTTAAACTATTGTTAGGATCTCTTAGTTTTCAGAATTTGCTTTGCCTCACAAAATTGCATGAAACAAGTTTCTAACAATTTAAAATAGTGATAAGAATACAGAATGTGTTGCTATTCAATGGCTAGAGCACTGTTGTTTCATAAGCAAATTGATGAAGCCCATTCCCAGAACTCTATGTGCTTTTGTTTGGATTTGCTTTATATTATTTTATCCCTAATAATGATTGTTCAAAACAAGTTCACTGGCATAATAGTTTGATCTGATTATTGGTCTGAAAGCTGAATTCAGAGCAGGGAAGGGGAGTCTACTGTTAAAAGCTCTAATTACTTCAAACTACTACATTGACAAAAGCGCATCTATTACTGCATTTAGAATTCATGCAGCCTTCAAATCCTTTCAAAAATATTTTATTCAGTGAAACATTAATGTTGTTGAAATTCTAGTATTTCCTCAAACATTGTTATATTTGTCCCCAAACATTTGAAAATGTGCTAATTGAATGCAGTTGTATCAAATGTATATAAAACCTACATATAGACCTTATATAATAGAATTGCATAATTTTTCTACTAAGAAATTACACATGCCTTCTGACTGTCGTAGTGTGTTCGTGTGTTTGTCTGTTTTCAACCTACTTTAAAATGGGAGAAAGAACTTGCATTTCAGTTGTTTTGAGAACTGTAAAACTATCCACAATCTTAGTTATATCTTTATTATAATTTCTAATCATGCTTTTAAAGGGAAACATGATATATGTATGGTTTTAGTGTTGTCAGTAGATGTCATTTGGTATTTGGAGAAAACACACAGAATACTCTCAACAAACTCTTTGTTTCTAGGTAGGGAATAGCTCACTATAGTGAAATCAGAAGTTTCCTTGATCTCCATTCTCCTAGCCTCTTTAAGATTTGTCATATGTAAAGTTAATGTAATGAGCAGAACATGCACTTTAAACAAACGAGTAATTTTTGCTATTAAAAACATCCACAAAATTTGTTAGAAAATGGTGAGTTTGTGGAGGAAAGGACATAGATTTTTTAATGTTTTTAAAATTTAAATTCAATTAGCCAACATATAGCACATCATTAGTTTCATATGTAATGTTCAATAATTCATCAGTTGCATACAACACCCCTCATCACATTATGTGCCCTCCTTAATGCTCATCACCCATTTACCCCATACCCCTACCTGTATTCCCTTCAGCAGCCTTCAGTTTGTTTCCTAGAGTTAGGAATCTCATGATTTTTCTCCCTCTCTGATGATTTCCCTTCCCCCCCCCCTTCTTGTATGATCCTCTGTGCTGTTTCTTACATTCCACATATGAGTAAAACCATATGATAATTGTCTTTCTCTGATCGACTTATTTTGCTTAGCATACTCCCCTATAGTTCCATCCATGTCATTGCAAATAGTCAGAATTCATCCTTTCTGATGGCTGTATAATATTCTATTGTATGCATATACCTCATTTTCTTTATCCATCTGTCAATGGATATCTGGGCTCTTTCCACGGTTTGGCTATTGTGGACATTGCTGCTATAAACATTGGTGTGCAGGTGACCCTTCAGATCACTACATTTGCATCTTTTGGGTAAATACCTAGTAGTATTGCTGGACCCAATTGCTGGATCATAAGGTAGCTCTATTTTTAACTTCTTGAGAAACCTCCATACTGTTTTCCAGAATGGCTGCACCAGCTTATATTCCCACTAGAAATGTAAGAGGGTTCCCCTTTCTCCGCATCCTCGCCAACATTTTATTGTTTCCTGACTTATTTTGTTTGTGAAAGCCGTATATTGTCAGAAGATGAAAGGAGTAGTTAAAACCTCTAGTTCCCTATCAACTCAGTATTATTGAATTAAAAAGTGACAGGACTACAGATCTTTAAGGTCCTTTGAAAATCTATCATTTGGTATAATTCCCCTCAGGGAACACATATATTTTTTTTTAATTTTAGAATTCCTTTTTCCATTTCTTTGGTTTAATTCTTTCAAACTGGAAAACTCTCTATACATAACTATTTTTGTTGAGAATTAAGTGAATTGCAATACATAATGCCTTCTGGAATAGGCCTAGCAAGTGGCAAACACTGCGTTGGTGTTTACTGTCGGTATAAGGTTCTTAAGGGAAGGGACTTTATTTTACATATCACTTGTTCCTGAATCTAGAACAGTTGTTCACACTGAAGTGCATGAATTCAACTCAAAGAAGCTCATACTTTCCTTGTATTTCTTCATTCACAAACTATAATGCAGTGTAAAAACTCAAAATGGCAATCTTTTAACTAAGAGCATTAGTGAGAACTCTTTCACTTAACTGAATTGTCCAGGAAACTATTCAAGTCACTTAATAGGCCCAAGATTCAGTTGACCTGAGTAGAAAATGGGTCGATTGGTTTAGATAATCTGCAATATCTCTCTCAACTCTAAATACACTTTGAGATGTCAACTGCATCTTTAGAAAGATATTTTAGTGAGGCCTGGTGACCTACTAGAAATTTCTCATATTAAGGGGCTTCAGACTACAAAGACCTATACTGTATCTTCATCCCATTTTTTTTATTCTGATTTTTAAAAAGATTTTATTTATTTATTTTCAAAAGAGAAAAAGCACAAGCAGAGGGAAGGACAGAGGGGGAGGAAGAGAGAAATCCCAAGCAGACTCCCGGCTGAGCGAGAAGCCAGACGTGGGGCTTGATCTCACAACCCTGAGACCATGACCTGAGCTGAAACCAAGAGCTGGATACTTAATAGCAACCCAGGGGCACCTCACCTCAATTTTTTTTTTTTAATGAGCTTAACATTTCTTTGGAGTATTAGTTCATCTTTAGGCCTTGATTTAAAATGATCTCATTCTTTGACGTCAGGAGAGTCCAGGCAACTGCCATAAAGTGTGACTAAGTTTGGGTGGTAAGAGCTAACTTTTATCTCTGTGTTTCTAGGTCTCTGTGGCCTTTTGATTCATCTGCAGTGACTAAAATTCCTATAAGCATTAATAGGCTTTAGGGAGACATTGGTGTCCTATCCAAGGTGGTCATAAGGATGACAACAAGCTGAGAGGTTCCCAGAAGTACAGTCACTCCCTAAATTCTTGGCACACTTGTGATTTCAGTTAAAGAAGATTCTATTTTCCATTATGATCCAATCTAGTGTGTTTGTCCGAGACCTTCACTGAGGTAGTTGAAAAATGCAACTGGGAATTATGCAGAGATAAAAAGGAAAATCAAGGTGTTAGATTCCTTTAAACAAATTTTTAAAAATCAATTTGAAAGACTCA
>JAPYYM010003375.1:0-11236 GCA_028534135.1 Potos flavus
GCCGTGAATTGTGTAAGACTGATGATTCACAGACCTGTACCCCTGAAACAAATAATACATTATATGTTAATTAAAAATAAAAAAAGAATAGGGCGCCTGGGTGGCTCAGTTGGTTAAGCGACTGCCTTCGGCTCAGGTCGTGATCCTGGAGTCCCAGGATCGAGTCCTGCATTGGGCTCCCTGCTTGGCAGGGAGTCTGCTTTTCCTTCTGACCTCCCCTCTCATACTTTCTCTCTCTCAAATAAATAAAATCTTAAAAAAAAAAAAAAAGATTAAAAAAATAAAATAAAATAAAGAAATAATAAATGAATTCAGGAAAGTTGCTGAATACAGCTTTTCTGCCCGTGGATGCCACCAAATAAGCATCGTTAAAGTCTCCCCTCCCACTGCTGTCATGTCTAAGTCAGAGTCTCCCAAAGAGCCTGAACAGCTGTGGAAGCTCTTCATTGGATGTTTGAGCCTTGAAACAACTGATGAGAGTCTGAGGAGCCATTTTGAGCAATGGGGAACACTTATAGACCGTGTGGTAACGAGAGATCCAAACACTGAGCGCTCCAGAGGCTTTGGGTTTGTCCCATATGCCCCCATGGAGGAAATGGATGCAGCCATGAATGCAAAGCCACACAAGGTGGATGGAAGAGTTGTGGAACCAAAGAGGACTGTCTCAACAGAAGATTCTCAAAGACCTGGTGCCCACATAACTGTGAACCAGATTTTTGTTGGTGGCATTAAAGAAGATACTGAAGAACATCATCTAAGAGATGATTTTGATCAGTATGGGAAAATCGAAGTGATTGAGATCACAACTGACCGAGGCAGTGGCAAAAAGAGGGGTTTTGCTTTTGTAACATTTGACAACCATGACTCTGTAGACAAGATTGTCATTCAAAAATACCATACTATGACTGGCCACGACTGTGAAGTAAGGAGAGTCCTATCTAAGCAAGAGATGGTTAGTGCTTCCTCCAGCCAGAGAGGTCGAAGTGGTTCTGGAAACTTTGGAGGAGGTCATGGAGGAGGTTTTGGTGGCCATGACAGCTTTGGTTGTAGAGGAAACTCTAGTGGGTGAGGTGGCTTTGGTGGCGGTCAAGGTGGTGGTGGATATGGGGCAGTGGTAATGGCGATAATGGATTCGGTAATGATGGAAGCAACTTAGGAGGTGGCGGAAGCTATAATGATTTTGGCAATTACAACAATCAATCCCCAAATTTTGGACCCATGAAAGGAGGACATTTTGGAGGCAGAAGCTCTGGCCCCTATGGTGGTGGAGGCCAATACTTTGCCAAACCACGAAACCAAGGTGGCTATGGTGGTTCCAGCAGCAGCAGTAGCTACGGCAGTGCCAGAAGATTTTAATTACTGCCAGGAAACAAAGCTTAGCAGGAGAGAAAAGCCAGAGAAGTGACAAGGAAGCTACGGGTTACAACAGATTTGTAAACTCAGCCAAGCACAGTGGTAGCAGGGCCTACTGCTATAAAGAAGACATGTTTTAGACAATACTCATGTGTCTGAGCAAAAAAACTTGAGGACTGTATTTGTGACTAATTGTATAACAGGTTATTTTCATTTCTGTTCTGTGGAAAGTGTAAAGCATTCCAACAAAGAGTTTTAATGTAGTTTTTTTTTTTTTTTTTTTTTTTGCACCCATGCTGTTGATTGCCAAATGTAATAGTCTGATCATGATGCGGAATAAATGTGTCTTTAAAAAAAAAGTTGCAGAATACATAAAACATAGAAATCTGTTGTATTCCTATATACCATAATGAAGTAGCACAAACAAAAATTAAGAATACATTCCATTTATAATTGCACTAAAAAGAATGAGATGCCTAGGAATAAACTTAATCAGGGAGGTGAAAGAACCCAATGAAGAAATCAAAGAGGAAACAAAAAAATAGAGACAAATAATAATGAAAACACAATTCAAAATATGGGATGCAGCCAAAGCAGTTTTAAGTGTGAAGTTTATAGCAATATAGACCTACCTCAAGAAACAAGAAAAATCTCAAATAAACAATGTAACCATACATATAAAGGATTTAGAAAAAGAACAAAGCCCAAAGCTAGTAGAAGGAAGAAAATAAGAAGGATTAGAAGAGAAGTAAATAAAATAGAGACTGAAAAAAACAACAGTAGAAAAGATAAATGAAACCAAGAGCTGATACTTTGAAAATACACCAGATTAGTAAATCTTTAGCTAGACTTAAGGGAAATAAAAAAAAAAAAGGAAAACCAAAGCCAAAACAAAACCAGAAACAAAAAAACAAAAGAGGAGGAATCAAAAAATGGAGTAGCAGTAACAACCTACACCATAAAAATACAAGGAATTATAAGAGAATATTATGAAAATTTATATGCCAACAAATCGGACAACCTAGAAGAAATGGATAAATTCCTAGAAATACTCCTCCACAAATGAATCAGGAAGAAATGGAAAATCTGAATTAACCAATTACTAGTAATAAAATTGATTGGTAGTCAAAAAACTCCCAACAAACAAAAGTCCAAGACCAGATGGCTTCACAGGTGAATTTGACAACACATTTAAAGAAGAGCTGGGACACCTGGGTGGCTCAGCTGGTTAACCGTCTGCCTTTGGCTCAGGTCGTGATCCCGGGCTCCTGGGATTGCGCCCCACATAGGACTTCTTGCTCTGTGGGGAGCCTGCTTCTCCCTCTGCCTGCCACTCCTCGTTTGTGCTCTTTCTCTCTCACAAATAAATAAATCTTAGAATAAATAAATAAATAAAGACTTAATACCTATGCTTTTCAAACTATTCCAAAAATAGAAGAGGAAAGAAAACTTCTAAATTCATTCTATGAGGCCAGAATTACCCTGATACCCAAACCAAAGACACTGCAAGAAAGAAAGAAAAAAGAGAGAGAGAGAGAACTACAGGCCAGTATCTCTGATGAACATAGATACAAAAATCCTCAACAAAATATTAACAGAATTCAACTATACAGCAAAAAAGTCATTCACCACAATCAAGTGGGATTAAGCCAAGGATGCAAGAAGGGTGGTTTAATATCTGCAAATCATTCAAGGTGATACATCACATTAACAAGGATAAAAACCATATGATTATCTCAATAGATGCAGAAAAAGCACTAGACAAAGTATGACATCCATTCATGATGAAAACCTCAACAAAGTGGGGTGAGAGGAAACATACCTCAACATAATAAAGTCCATACATAAAGCCCACAGCTTACATCATGCTCAATGGTGAAAAACTGGAAGTGTTTCCTCCAAGGTCAGGAACAAGACAGGGATGTCCACTCTCACCACTCTGATTCAACAGAGTACTGGAAATCCTAGCTACAGCAAGCAGACAAGACAAAGAATTAAAAGGATCCATACTGGTAAGGAAGAAGTAAAATGGTCACTCTTTGCAGATGACATGATACGATATATAGAAAATCCTAAAGATGCCACCAAAAAACTATTTGAACTGATAAATGAATTCAGTAAAGTTACAGAATACAAAATTAATATACAAAAATCTGTTGTATTTCTATACACTAATAAAGTAGCAGAAAGAGAAATTATGAAAACAATTCCATTTCCAACAGCACCAAAAAGAACAAAATACCTATGAGTAAATTTAACCAAGGAGGTGAAAGACCTATACTTTGAAAACTACCAAACATTGATGAAAGAAATTGAAGACGACACAAGTGGAAAGCTATACCATGGATGGGAAGAATTAGTAGCATTAAAATGTCCATATTACCCAAAGTGATCTACAGATTCAATGCAATTCCTATCAAAATGCCAACAGCAGGGCGCCTGGGTGGCTCAGTGGGTTGAAGCCTCTGCTTTCGGCTTGGGTCATGATCTCAGGGTCCTGGGATCGAGCCCCGCATCGGGGGCTTCCCCTGTCTCTCTGCCTGCCTCTCTGCCTACTTGTGATCTCTCTCTCTCTGTCAAATAAACAAATAAAATCTTTAAAAAAAAGAATCCTATCATTAAAAAAAAAAACAAAAAACAAAATGCCAACAGCATTTTTCACAGAACTAGAACAAATAATCCTAAGATTTATACGGAACTACAAAAGCCAAAGCACTCCCTAGAAAGAAGAACAAAGTGGAAGGTATCACAATCCCAGATTTCAAGATATACTGCAAAACTATAGTAATTAAAACAGTATGATATTGGGGCCTCTGGGTGGCTCGGTTGGTTAAGGAACTGCCTTCAGCTAGGGTCATGATCCCAGGGTCCTGAGATCAAGTCCTGTGTCAAGCTCCTTGCTCAGTAGGGAGCCTGCTTCTCCCTCTGCTTGTGGGCGTGCGCTCTCTGACACATAAATCTTAAAAAACAGAAACAAAACCAAAAAAAAACCCCAAAACCCACAGTATGACACCAACACAAAAACAGACACAGATCAATGGAATAGAATACGAAGACCGGGAATAAACCCATGATTATATGGTCAATTAACCTATGACAAAGGAGGCAACATTATACAATGTGGAAAAGACAGTCTCTTCAATAAATGGTGTTCGGAAAACTGGACAGCCTCATGCAAAAGAATGAAACCAGACCACTTTCTTACACCATACACAAAATTTAGCTGAAATGGATTAACCACCTGTGAGACCTGAAACCATAATATTCCTAAAAGAAAACAGAGGTAGTAATCTCTTTGACATTAGCCTTAGCAACATTTTTCTAGATAGGTCTCCTAAGGCAAGGGAAACAAAAGCAAAAATAAAGAATTGAGATTACACCAACATACAAAGGAAACCAACAAAGGAAACCGTTAACAATACAAAAAGGCAACCTATTGGAAATATTTGTAAATGACATAGCCATTAAGGGTTAATATCCAAAATACATAAAGAACTTACAGAACTCAATACCAAAACGATTAAAAAATGGATAGCAGATGTATGAATCATCATTTTTCCAAGGAAGACAACCAGATGGCCAACAGACATATGAGAAGATGCTCAACATCACTCAGCATCAGGGAAATACAAATCAAAACCACAATGAGGTACCACCTCACACCTGTCAGTAGTTACAATAAAAAAGATAAAAGAATAACAAGTGTTGGGCAAGATGTGGAGAAAAAGGAACCCTCATGCACTGTTGGTGGGAATGCGAAGGGGTGTTCCCACTGTGGAAACCAGTATGGAGGTTCCTCAAAAAAACAAAACAAAAACAAACAAAACCCTGAAAAGAGAAATACCGTATGATCCAGTAATTTCATTGCTGGGTATTTACCTAAAGAAAATAAAAACACTAACTTGAAAAGATATTTTCACTGCTATGTTTCTTGCAGCATTTTTTACAACAGCCAAGACATGGAAGCAGCCCACATGTTCTTCCATAAATGAATGGATAGAGAAGTGTACACACACACGCAATATCTAGAATATATTAGTCATAAAAAAGAATGAGATCTTGCCATTTGCAACAATATGGATGGATCTAGAGAGTATGATGCTAAGTGAAATAAGTCAGAAATTCAAATACCATATGATTTCACCTATATGTGAAATTTGAAAAACAAAACAAATGAACAAACAAAAAGCAGAAACAAACCCATAAGTACAGAGAAGAAATTGATGGCTGCCAGAGGGGTGGGGGTAGGGAAATGGGCAAAATGGGTAAAGGGGAGTGGGAGGTACAAGCTTGTAGTTACGGAAGAAGTCATGGGATGAAAGGGACGGCACAGGGAATATAGTCAATGGTATTGCAAGTGTTGTATGGTGACAGATGGTAGCTACACTTGTGATGAGTATGGCATAACATAAAGACCTATCGAATCACAATGTTGTATACCTGAAACTAATGTAACATTGTATGTCAGTTATACTTACATAAAAAAAAAAAACACAAAAACTTTTTTCCACTTTACTTTGTGGCTATTATCTATTTATCTGTTTCTGGATTTCTCCGATCCCAGATATGAGCAGCTGAAACAGTGATTCCTGGGATTCGGAAAACCACAGTTAGAACTCATGACAAATCTGTATCACAACATATGTATATTTCATGTATAGTCTCTGTTAAACACATTGGTCAAGGTTACTGAAGACTAGTTTCCTAGGATACTACCAGCCCTTTCAATACCCTTAGGGACCTTCATTTTAAACCTTTTAGGTACTTTGGACCAAGGAATAGTAAAACTGAAAAGCAAATGAACAAAGATAACAAGCCCAAGTTTCTGAGGGGTTGATACACCTGGAGATGGGCCCCTAGACGGTTGGTTTCTCTATTTTCTCTTGACCATAAGAACCTCCCCCTCATCAGGACTGCCTGGGTGGCTCGGTCAGTAAGCGTTCGACTCTTGGTTCCAGCTCAGGTCATGATCTCAGGGTTCTAGGATTGAGCCCCACAGTGGGCTCCCTGCTCAGTGGGGAGTCAGCTTGTCTCCCTCTCTGTCCCACCCCCTCCACTCTCTCTCAAATAAATAAATCTTTTTTTTTTTTTAAGATTTTATTTGTTTATTTGACAGAGAGAGAGAGAGATCACAAGTAGGCAGAGAGGCAGGCAGAGAGAGAGGGGGAAGCAGGCTCCCCGCTGAGCAGAGAGCCTGACATGGGGCTCGATCCCAGGACCCTGAGACCATGACCTGAGCCGAAGGCAGATGCTTTAACCCACTGAGCCATCCAGGCGCCCCTCAAATAAATTAAAAAAAAAAACAAAAAACAAAACAAAAAACTAACCAGGCATTTAACTAGGTTTTTGGAACAAAGAGTTTCTTCTCCTATCTCTCTGCCACATATAATTAGTAATAAATTGTCTATAGCAAAGATGGAAAATTAACAGTTCCAAGAACTTAAAGGCAAACTGCTTGTCCCCTGTTTAAGAAGTTGAATTAATGAGTAACTACCTCGGCACTTCATGCTAAAATCATTCAGAACAAGTTAGAGAAAGCTAGTAGCTACACAAGGACTCTGGCCTGGCCCAAAGGTTCTATTCAAGGGTGTTGGTTCAATAATGAGATTTTACTTGTAAAATGGAAGCCATTAAGCAACAGGAGTTTTGTATAGAAAAGGAAGAATACCTACAATGTGTTACTAAGTTAAAAAGTAAGTTTATAGGGGCACCTGGGTGGCTCAGATGGTTGAGTGTATGCCTTTGGCTTGGGTCATGATCCCAGGGGTCCTGGGATCCAGCCCCGCATTGGGGTCCCTGCTTAGTAGGAAGCCTGCTTCTCCCTCTCCCACTCCTCCTGCTTGTGTTCTCTCTCTCGCCGTCTCCTTCTGTCATATAAATAAATAAAATCTTTAAAAAAAAGTTTATAAAGCAGCATACAATTATATTTGTATACATATGTACATATTAACTATAGAAAATTCAAAGGGATTGCCTCAGAGATTGGATGGCAACAGTATTTTATTTTCCAAATTATACATTTATATACTTGTGAACTTCAATTATTTATTGAAATAAAAAATAAAATTATTTTTTAAAGTATATTTTTTAAATCTCTTTAAAGTTCTCCTGATTAGATCAAGCAATCTGGTGGTTTAAAGAAAGTTTCGAAGTTGACCTCGCTTTACATCTTCACTTGGATTCTATGGGACAAGCAGAGAAGTACTCAATTCTACCCATTTCCCAAAGAGCTGCAGATGCCTCCTTTAAACAAGGAGTCACAGAACTAAAGATTTCAGCAGGGAAGTCACTGGAACACGAACCCAGGGGCTTCCTGAAAGCCTGACTTCCTAGCGCTGGGGAGACCCACTTAGAACCAACCAGAGGGAAAGTACCAGCAGGTGAAGTCGGCTGGAATAGAGGACACAAACAGATAGAATGGGCTGGAATAGCATAGTCAGAACGAACGGTTCCTTATGCCTTCTCTGACACATCAATTACCGAGGTTGTATTTGGCAGCTTTAAAAAAAAATTGATGACTTAAGATGGATAGACTTCCTGAAGTCTCAAGAAAGGTCAATACCATTCAGACCACAATTTCGATGAACGAGCGCATCAGCTAATGGTGAGACAGACAGGTGGCTGAGTGGCTTCCGGGTTTCCGGGGTCATGGAGGGGACACTTTAATCCAGACAACTGGTATGAGCAGGATCCTCATGGTTCAACCCCGGGGCCTCCTCACTGTGAGAGGTGGAGAAATACCTTCACCTTCCAGAACGGAGGATGGGAAAGCCTCGGGAGGAAGGCTATGAGGCCGAGGGGACAGGACACGCGTGATGCTCAGCAGGGCGCAGCACATAGGCCCCCACGCTTGCCTTCCTTGGCTCAGGTCTGTGCCACTGGGCTGGGGGTGACCAACCCTCCAGGTGTGCCAAGCTCTGAGACTTTTCCCAGGACTGGGGAGTTTCAGTGCTAAAAGCAAGCCAGGACAGCTGGTCACCCGGAGCCTTTGAGAAATGTCAAAGAGGAAAGAGAAAACTCCAAGGGATACAAGAGCAGGTTTCTGAGGCACCTGGAGCGGGAGGGTGCAGAGGCAGAGCTGGGGGAGGACCAAAGCTACCCTTCCCTGACCCCTCTGGCTTCCTAGCTCATCTCCACGGTCAGCAATCCCACCGCACCCCTCCCGTCACTGAATGCCGCCCCCACCTGCCATCCCATGCTCCGCCCCAGGGCACTGGCTCAGGGGTGCTGGCCTGGGGAAGAGTACTATTATCCCCACTTTACAGAGGAGCAAACTCAAGTTCACCGAGGTTAGGGAATGTGTGCCACGTCACAGTAAGTGGCTGAGCCGAGAATGAAATCCTGTGTACTTTTCGCTGTCCTGCTAATGAGCCAGGAAGCTGGCAGGAGCTTGGGAAGGGAGAGGACACTCGCTGAAACGGAGGCTTGCGGAATACGATTTTCAAAGGGTGGGAAAGAGAGGAGGTGCACGCCAGGCTGGGGGAACCGTGAGCCCATCCAGGCGGCACGACGGGATCCTCTGCGCCCTGACCTGCTGAGTAAGAAGGCAGGTTACAGCCTGAGGGATTTGTGACAAGGGGGGGGGGGGGGGAGACTGTGGGAGTTAGCCCTCCAGGCAGGGCGGACCCGGGCTGGTATTCAAATAGAAGCTCAGCAGGATCTGAACTGGGCTTCTGGAAGGGCCATCTGGCGGATTTCTTCTTTATACACAGGCTTGCCCTGTCTGGAGCCCACCACCTGTGCTGGACCTATACACTTTCCCTGAGAACTCACGGCTGGAGTACAAACAGTGGGGGTCAGCCCAAGACCTTGCACAGGGGTGGGGGGGGAGCATCAGGAAGGGCATGTGTGCATAGTAGGTCTGCCCTGGAACTCCTTTCCCATCATCCAGCTCAGCCCCAGAGCCCAGCACAGTGGCTGGCAC
The DNA here is from genome assembly GCA_028534135.1 of Potos flavus. Lineage (NCBI taxonomy): Eukaryota > Metazoa > Chordata > Mammalia > Carnivora > Procyonidae > Potos > Potos flavus. Next base: position 9,278 of record JAPYYM010003375.1, read on the forward strand.
TTTTGTGGGTGCTCACAATATCTTGGTACAAACGAGCAAATAAAGACATGTGTGCTCTCCCTGTCTAACTGCTGCCCCTTTGGAGAGATCAGGAATGTGGCAGGGGGATCTGGGTGGAGCTGCCAGAGGTGCGGGTGAGACCCCCTTCCCAGCCCCAGATCAGTTGAGGGTCAAAAAGCTCAGAGGAGAAACAGCAGCTTTAAGCTGCAACTAAAACATCCACATCGCTAACTCCTGTCATTCTTGAAACAAGCCTGGAATTTTGCAAACAGTTCCGTGTAAAAGCCTTAACATCGGGGCTTTTGGGTTTAGATGCCATGTAGTGTGGAAGTGACTTCTGTGCACAGGTTACAAGCTACTTATCCCTCCTGTTAGCTCAGGTAGTAATTGCGCCTCTCAGCGCCCGATTACTCAGGGACCAAAGCTTCGCTCAATGGAGCTCCCTGGTGATCTTGCTGGATAATGGCCTTGGGGAGTCACCGAGAGGTCAGCCAACCCCAAACAACATGGAAAGAAAGGCAGGTTGAGGCAAAGGCTGGCAGGCTGCTCCCCTTCATCAGGTTCCTGTCCTTGAACCCCAACCAGGAAAGATATATTTATCCCACAAAATTGCGCTAGCTGCCATTTCGGTTGGTAACCGCCTCGTCGGTACGCGGTGTCCTGGGCAATTATCAGAGTCCAGGTAAACCCAGGCTGGGAAAGGTGAATGACTGGGCCACTATCAGCTGGGAAAGATGAAGAAGTATGATAACGTGGTGTTGTCAGAAGTATGCAGAAGTCACACTCAAATCTTACTGCGGGGATTGTAAATGGGCGTAAACTTCTTGCAGGGCAATACGGTAGAACCTAGAAAAATTATTAGCCCACACCTCTTGGTCCAGAAACTCCACTTTTATGAACTGATCCTACAAGCGATAAGGGCACGCAGATGTAGGTTTGATCACTGAAGCACAGTGGGCCGATTGTAGCCACGAAAGACAGGAGACATCCTGTGTGCTCACGGGTAAGAGACCAGGGAAGGAAAACGGGCTCTTTGGCTACTCATGACACTTCGGACACCAGCTACCTGGAGTTAGTGCGCACCCCACAGCTTAAGGGTCTGTCCTAAAAGACGGCCCCCCGCTTCGGACGCGGACCACCAGTCCACGCCCCTCTGTAAACTGGCTATAAATCACAGGTTTCCACCACGCCCTCCGCCAGGTTCAATAATTTGCTAGAATGGCTCATGGAATTTAGGAAGCACTTTATTCACTATTACCCGTTTATTATAAAGGACACAACTGGGGCACCTGGGTGGCTCGGTTGGTTAAGCATCTGCCTTGGGCTCAGGTCATGATCCCAGGGATCTGGGATCCAGCCCCGCATCGGGCTCCCTCTGCCCCGCCCCCCCATGCTTGAGCACGCACGTGCTCGCACGCTCTCTGAAATAAATAAAATCTTTACTATAAAGGACACAACTCAGGAGCAGTGACATGGAAGAGACGTGCAGGCAGGTATGTGGGACTGGGTGCGGAGCCTCCCTGCTCTCTCTGGGTGAACCAGCCTCCTAGCACCTTGCCGCGTTCACTAACTCAGAGCTCTCTGAACTTCCCCAGTTGGGGCTTTGGGGAGGTTCCTTACTTGGGAAGAACTGAGGACAGCACTGGCTGTTGGTGACGGACTCAATCCCTAGCCTCTCTCGCATCCCCAGAGGCTGAGCGTGGGGAGGGCGGTTAGGGCTGAAAGTTCCAACCCTCTAATCTACCACGCTTAGTTCCTCCGCCCACCAGCCTTCCTCTTCCAAGAGTCACCTCGTTAGCAAACAAAAAGACAGACTTAGCACTCTGGAGACTCTAAGGGTCTTAGGAAGTTTTTGCATCAGGAACCAGGGAGTAAGACCAAATATTGTAACAGGAGAGGCTCCCAGCACTCCTATTACCCAGGAAATTACTAGGATCGCAGGGGCTCTGCGTCAGGAAC
>JAPYYM010003376.1:0-11235 GCA_028534135.1 Potos flavus
TTCTGAGTCTTTCGTTTTCCACCATAACCATTTCTTGTTGAGATCCGTTCCTTTGCTTCAGTACCCTCCACTATCTCCCGGTTCTCCTCTTTCTGTTCTAGCCATACCTTCTTGTTTTATTTTGGAGCTCTTTATCCTCTGGTCATGGCTTAACAACTGTTTTTTATCATGATTCTTTCATAGATCCTCTTCTTTTCTCACTTACTGCACTATCCCTGACCAAAACCTCCCACTGCAGTGGTTGCAATTACCACCTTTATCTGATGACTCTAAATGTAGACCTCCATTCCAGAACTTTTTCCTGGACCGTGTACCATATTCCACCACATACTAGGCATTTCTACTTGTATATCTTACAGAAGCCACAACCAAATATTCCTAAATTAAACCCATCGTGTCGTCTTAGAATTTACTCCTCTCCATTGTTCCCTCTCTCTGTGGATGGGAGCTCCCAGTTGCTCAAACCAGAAACCCAAGCATCATTCTCTACTCCTTTTTCCCCTCATCTTTGCTTCCCTCCATCTTTATCAAGTCCATTTGATTCTGCCTCTGTAATATTTTTTGAACTTGGCTATATCTTCCTATTAATACTACTAAAGTTAGTCTTTTCTTGCCTGAGTTACTACAGTAGTCTCCCTGCCTCTTGTCATGTTCATTTTCATTCTGTCCTGGGTTCCCTGTTACTTTCAGAGTAAAGTCTAAACTCATTAGTATGGTTTCCAAGGTCCTGTAGAATCCATCTTCTGCTTACCTTTTCAGCTATTCTGTTGTCACTAGTTCTGTCTCTCCCATCCCCTAGCTCTGTGCTCTGGCCAGACTGACCACTTTTGGATCCCTATACCATGTACATACTCTTGCATACTTTGTACATACTTTGCATGTACCATACTCTTGCTGCAGCACCTGTCTACAGCACACTTCTTCAAATTATTTGAACTTCCTATTGCAGATAAATAATCTAGTTAAAAATAACCTGGGTATCAAAATATAATTTCATAAATTTATCTTAAGAAATTACTATTAACACTGTGCTAGATAATACCAGTGGTGAGAAAGGTAAAGATACCCAGATTAATGCAACACACCATCAGCCGTCAAAGAGCAGACGTAGTTGGAGGGGGCTTAGAGTTAGAGATCAGCCTATAACAAAGTCCTGGTTATATACTGCAGGCACAGATCAAGAGCTTTGGAAGTCCATAGGAAAGAGAGATAACTGGAGGTTTCTAAGAAGGCGTAATCCAGAAATGGTACTTGATTGACTTTGAAGGCTGGGCAGGACTCCACTGGCAGAAGGAGGGGGTCTAGGCTGACCGTTTCCTGTCTTCCCTGCATCAGAGTCAATACTACCCATTTCCGGGAGGTAATTTTACTAAAACACTGCTTTGATCATGCTGTGTGCTGGCTCAGAAACTTTGAATACTTTTTGCTGCCTCTAATATAGTGGCCAAATTGCTCATAATTGGCTTCAACATACAGTTATTGTACTACATGGCTTTTAAGGTCATTTTACAAACCTGAGTCTATGATTATATAATTTTGCTATAATAGTTTTACTTTCCACAACTTCCCTACATGCCTCATTTTTGTACCTTCTGACTTTGCTAATACTACTCCATTCTCTTGGAATGCAGTTGCTTGTCTTCCTTTGTTAAAGTTTAACCTCTTTTCAGGTTTTCTGTGAAAATCTTAGATCATATCAGACCAAAACAATCTCTTTTCTCTGAACATTCAGACCAATTGCTATGCATAGATCTTATTTGGAAAATGGTCACATACCCTCTTGATACACTCTTTTGTTATTTGAATCTTTTATTATATGTGCACATGGACAAGGATAGAAACAAATATGCAAAAACCAATTTGAGCTAAAAGATATGTTTTTTTCATCGAAAGAATTCCATTGTGTTCTTTTTACAGAAATTTAAGCCTCTTATTATATACTTTTAAAATCATTAGGTCTCAGAAAATTAAATAAACCTAATTTGGTCTTATGTGTGTTAGTGCTTTGGCAAAGCCTTCCACAGTGACTTGTGTGTAGTAGGAATTTATACAATTAACAACAAACACACACAAAATAAGAATATATAAGGTAATTATATCCTACATTTGGGACAGAAGCACTTTATTTTTTAGCTTTCTGTTACATCTTCACATATTTATTTTTATGAAGTTTATCCTTTCTATATTATTTGTGTTTCGTGTATTTCACTGCCTGCACTAGGTAAGTTGGAGGCTTCTGATTGCAAGGACTATACTTATTTGTGTTTATATCTTCTACAGAGTGCCTTGCAGATAACTGGTCCCCTAAAATTTTTGACTTATGTCAAATTAAAGCATTATATATAGGTATGTTTTCAATATCGCAGATATAACCAACTAGGTACCTATCACCAAGAATATGTCCAAAGGCTCAAATTAACTTGCAAGCCCTTATATGCTTTCCTATGAATACATTTTAATTTTTATTTATTTATATTTTTAAATTAAATTAAATTTATTTTTTTAATTCAAGTATAATTAGCATACAGAGTACATTTCATTTCATTCAATAAATGAAATCTATTCATTTCAGGTATACAGTATAATGATTCCACAATTCTATATATTTTTCAATGCTCATCAAAATAAGTGTACTCTTTATCCCCCTTATCTGTTTCACTCATCCCCCCACCAACCTCCCCTCTGGCAACCACCAGTTGGTTCTCTTTATTCAAGAATGTTTTTTATTGTTTGTCTCTTTTATCTTTGTTCATTTGTTTTGTTTCTTAAATTCCACATATGAATGAAATCATATGGTATTGTCTCTCTCTGACTGACTTAATTATGGTTAGTGTAATAACTTTCTAGGTCTATCCATGTTGTTGCAAATGGCAAGATTTCATTCTTTTTAATGGCAAAGTAATAATTCATGGTGTATGTATATATAAAATACTATACTATAATAATATATAATATGTACAATATACAATAGGATGTATATATTATATACTACATCTTCATTATCCATTCATCTATCTCTGGACAGATGGGTTGCTTACATATCTTGGCTATTGTAAATAATGCTGAAATAAACATAAAAGTGCATATGTCTTTTCAAATTGTGTTTTCATTTTTGTTGGGTAAATACCCTTTTGTGGAATTACTGGATCATATGGTAATTCATTTTAAATTTTTTGAGGAACCTCCATACTGTTTTCCTCAGTGACTGTACCAGGTTGCATTCCCACCAACAGTCCTGAGGTTTCCTTTTTCTCTTCATCTTTGCCAGCACTTATTATTTCTTCTGTTTCTGATTTTAGCCATTCTGACAGATGTGGGTCATATCCTATTGTGGTTTTGATTTGCATTTACCTGATGATTAGTGATGTTGAGCATATTTTCATGTGTCACTTACCTGTATGTCTTCTTTGGAAAAATGTCTAACCAGGTCTTCTGTCCATTTTTATCTTGGATTATTTGGTTTTCAGATATTGAGTTGTATAAGTTCTTTATATATTTTGCATATGTACCCCTAATCAGGTAAATCATTTGCAATATCTCCTCCCATTCAGTAGTTTTTCTTTTCATTTTGTTGATGGTTTCCTTTGCTCTGGATAGTCCTAATAGTTTAATTTTGTAATGTTAAAGAAATTACTGCCTATTTTTTTATAGGAATTTTATGGTTTCAGGTCTTACATTTATGTCTTTAAACCATTTTGAGTTTATTTTGGTGTATGATGTAAGAAAGTAGTACAGTTTCATTCTTTTATATGTAGCTCTCTAGTTTTCCCAGTGCCATTTGTTGAAGAAACTATCTTTTTCCCATTACGTATTCTTTCCTCCTTTGTTATAGGTTAATTGACATAAAAGCATGGGTTTATTTCTGGGCTCTCTTCCATTGATCTATGTGTCTGTTTTTGCGCCTGTACCATACTGTTTTGATTACTACAGCTTTGTAGCATATCTTCAAACCTAGGATTGTGATATCTCCAGCTTTGTTTTTCCTTCTGAAGATTACTTTGGCCTTTTGGGGTCTTTGTGATTTCATACAAATGTTAGTATCATTTGTTCTAGTTCTGTGAAAAATGCTGTTGGTATTTTGATAGAGATTGAATGAAATCTGTAGATTGCTTTGGGTGGTATGGACATTTTAACAGTATTGGTTCTTCCAATCCATGAGCATTACCTTGGTTAGGTTTATTTTTAGGGTATTTAATTTCATTTTTTATTTTTTGAGGGGGCATGGGAGAAGCAGAGGGAGAGAAAGAATGTTAGGCAAGCTCCATGCCACCCTGAGATCATAACCTGAGCTGAAATCAAGAGTCAGAAGCTTAACCAACTGAGCCATCAAGGTGCCCCAGTATTTTATTCTTTTCGGAGCAATTGTAAATGGGCTTTTTTCTTAATTTGTCTTTTTGCTATTTCATTTTTAGCATAGAGAAATGCAACAGATTTCCACATATTAATTTTGTATCCTGAGACTATTGAATTCATGTATTAGTTCTAGTAGTTTTTTGGTGGATTCTTTCAGATTTTCTATATAAAGTATCATGTCATCTGCAAATAGTGAGTTTTACTTCTTCCTTACCAACCTGGATGCCTTTTACGGCCTTTTCTTGTCTGATAGCTGTGGCTTGAACTTCCAGTACTATGTTGAACAAAAGTGGTGAGAATGGACATCTTGATTTTGTTCCTATTCTTAGAGGAAAAGCTCTTGTTTTTTCACCACTGACTATGATGTTAGCTATGTATTTTTCATATAAGGCCTTTATTATGTTGGGGTGTGTTCCTTCTAAATCTACTGTGTTGAGAGTTTTTTTCATGAATGGATGTTGTAGTTTGTCAGATGCTTTTCTTGCACCTAGTGAGGCGATTATATGATTTGTCTCTTTTCTTTTGTCAATATGATGTACTGTGTTGATTGATTTGCGAATACTGAACCACTCTCGCGTCCCTGGAATAAATCTCACTTGATTATGGTGAATGACCTCTTAACGTTTTGTTAGATTTGTTTTTTTGTTGTTGTTGTTGTTAGATTTGTTTTGCTAAGGCTTTGTTGAGGATGTCTGCATCTATGTTCATCAGAGATATTGGCCTGTGGTTTTCCTTTTTTGCAGTATCTTTATCTGGTTTTAGCATCAGGGTAATGCTGGCCTCAGAATGAATTCAGATGCTTTCCTTCCTCTTCTATTATTTGGAATATTTTAAGAAGAATAGGTATTAACTCTACTTTAAATGTTTGGTAGAATTCACCTATGAAGCTGTCTGGTCTTGGCTTGTTGTTTGTTTGGAGTTTTTTTTTATTACCGATTCAATTTCACCGCTGGTAATGGGTCCATTCTAATTTTGTTTCCTCCTGATTCAGTTTTAGAAGGTTATATGTTCTAGGAATTTATCCATTTGTGGTAGGTTGTCCGATTTGTTGGCATATAATTTTTCATAATATTCTCTTATAATCCTTTCTATTTATGTGGTGTGGGTTGTTAGTTCTCCTCCTTCATTTCTGATTTTATTTATTTGAGACCTCTCTCTTTCTTGATGAGTCTGGCTAAAGATAAAGAATTTTGTTGATTTTTTTCCAAGAACCAGCTTCTGGTTTCATTAATCTGTTTTATTTTTATTTTTATTTTTTTTAGTCTCTATTTCATTTGTTTCTGTTCTAATTTTTATTATTTTCTTCCTTCTGCTGGTTTTGGGCTCTGTCTTCCTTTTTCTAGCTCCTATAAGTGTAAGGTTAGTTTGCTTATTTGAGATTTTTCTCGCTTCTTAAGGTAGGCCTGTATTGCTGTAATCATCCCTCTCTTAACAGCTTATGCTGCATCCCAAAGATTTTGGACCATTATGTTTTCATTTTCATTTCTCTCCACATATTTTTTGTTTCCTCTTTGATTTCTTGGTTGACACATTCATTGTTTAGTAGCATGTTATTTAGTCTCCATATATTTGTGTTCTCTCCACTTTTTTTTCTTGTGAATGGCTTCTGGTTTTATACCATTGTGATCAGAAAAAACCCTTGATATGATTTCAATCTTTTTGAATTTGTTGAGCCTTGTTTTTTGGCCTAATATGTGATCTGTTCTGGAGAATGTTTCATGTACACTTGAAAAGATTATGTATTCCATTGTTTTTGGATAAAATATTTCTATTTATCTGTTAGATCCATTTGGATTAATGTGTTACTCAAAGATACTGCTTCCTTTTTGATGTTCTGCCTGGAAAATCTATCCATTGATGTTGGTGGGGTGTTAAAGTTCACTACTATTTTTTTTATTACTGTCAGTTTCTTCTTTTATGTCTGTTAATGGTTGCTTTATGTATTTAGCTGTTCCTATATTGGGCCTACAAATATTTACAACTGTTATATTCTCTTGTTAGATTGTTGCCTTTATCATTATGTAGTGTTCTTCTTTGTCTCTTATTACAGTCTTTGTTTTAAGTCTATATTGTCTGATAAAAATGTTGCTACCTCAGCTTTCTTTTTGCTTACATTTGGATGGTAAATGCTTTTCTATCTCTTCATTTTCAATTTGCATGTATCCTTAGGTCTGAAGTGAGTTTCTTGTAGGTAACCCATAGGTGGGTCTTGTTTTTTCTTTTTATCCATCAGTCACCCAACGTCTTTTGATTGGAGCATTTAGTCCATTTACATTCAAAGTAATTATTGATTGGTATGTATTTATTGCCATTTTTTTTACTTGTTTTATGGTTGTTTTTGTAGTTCCTCCCTGTTCCTTACTTCTCTTGCTGTCTTCCCTTATGGTTTTATGTCTCTCTTTAGTGATATGCTTAGATTGCTTTCTCATTTTTTGCATATCTATTGCAGGTTTTTAATTTGTGGTTACCCTTATACTTATATATAACATCTTATGCATATAGCAGTCTATTTTACGTTGATGGTCACTTAAGTTTGAACCCATTCTAAAAGCATTAAATTTTCCCCCCTCCCATGTTTCATGTATATGATGTCATATTTTACATCTTCTTACTTCGTGAATCTCTTGACTGATTTTAGATATAACTGATTTTACTGCCTTTGTGCTTTAACTGCCATACTGGTTTTATAAAGTGATCAATCTAATACTTTTATTATGTTTGTATTTAACTGTGAAATTTTTTTCTTTCACAGTTTTCTTACTCCTGAGTATGGCATTTTCTTTCAACTCAAAGGATTCCCTTTAATGTTTCTTGTAAGGCTGGTTTAGTTGTGATGAACTCCTTTAACTTTTGTTTTCTGGGAAACTCTTTATCTCTCCTTCTATCCTGAATGATAGCCTTGCTGAGTAGAGTATGTTTGGTTGCAGGGTTTTTCCTTTCAGCACTTTGAATATATCATGCCAGTTTCTTCTGGCCTGCAAAGTTTCTGCTGAAAAATCAGTTCATAGCCTTATGGGGTTTCCCTTGTATGTAACTGTTTTCTTTTGCTGCTTTTAAATTTCCCTCTTTATCACTACTTTTTGCCATTTTAATTATTAAGTGTCGTGGTATGGCCCTTCTTGGGTTGATTTTGTTGGGAGCTCTCTGTGCCTCCTGGAATCAGATACCTGTTTCCTTCCACAGATTAGGGAAGTCTTCAGCTATGATGTCCTCAAATAAATTTTCTGTCCTCTTTTCTTTTCCTTCTGGGATGCCTATAATGCAGATGTTATTATGCTTGATGATGGTGCTGAGTTCCCTTAACCTATTCTCATTTTTTAATTAATTTTTTTCTTTTTGCTGTTCAGTTTGGTTTCTTTACAGTACTCTGTCTTCCAGCTTCCTGATCCATTCTTCTGCCTCCTCAAATCTACTATTGATTCCTCTAGTTTATTTTTAATTTCATTTATTGAGTTCTTCATCTCTGATCGGTTCTTTTTTATATTTTCTATCTTTTTGTTGAAGGTCTCGCTGAGATCCTCCATTCTTTTCTCAAGTCCAGTAAGTACCTTTATGACCATTACTTTGATTTTTTTAAGTCAGGCATATTCTTGTCTTTGTTTCATTTAGCTCTGTTGCTGTAGTTTTGTCCTATTCTTCAATTTGTGTCATATTCCTCTGTCTCCTCGTTTTGTCTAACTCTGTTTATTTCTATGTATTAGGAAAAGCAGTTATGTCTCCTGGATCTTGCAAGCAGTGGTTTTATGAGGAAGAGGTCCTGTGGTGCCTTGTAGCACAAGGTCCTCGGTTCACCAAAACCAGGCGCTTCAGGGGTGTCTCGTGTGGGTTTCGTGTACCCTACTATTGTGGCTAAGCCTTCTTTGCCTTTAGTCCAGTCAGCTGCAATGGCTCACTTTACCTGTTGTGGGCACGATTTAGTCCCTGTGCTGTTAAGGGACCAGCCAGGGGCCCCTGTGGACTTATAGTTGGGTAATAGGATAGTCAGACTAGAGGCCTGCCCTCAGCCTATTTGTCAGGGCTGCAAAGTGAACCCAAACTGCAGGGCTCACTCTCTGTGCTTCCTCCTGGGAGGTTTTTGTTGGTGGGCAGGGCTGGCAATTAGACCAAGATACCTGTCCCCATACTGTGTGCTGGGGCTGCAGATGCGCTGATCAGCAGGGCACTCTCTCTGCATTGCCAGTTATAAGGCCTGGCTGCTGGCGATGCAGTGGAATTGCTGTGTGTGGTTATTTTCCCCTCTCTTCAGGGCAGGAGTCACTCTGGAGTGATGTCAGTCCCTGTTGGAACTGCTTGCAGGTTGAGATACAATAGGAGGCACTCAAAGTGGGACCCCTGCAGAGTGGGGCAGGTTGGGTGGAGTGAATCCCCAGGAGAGTGTAGGGGTGGGATACACAGTGTCAACAAGATAGGTAGAGGGTATTGAAGCTGCTTCCCACAGGTATCTGGCTATCTAGGCTTGGGGTGGGGGTGGGTACATGGGAAGAAATGGCACTTGCCAGCTCTTTTGTTCTTGGAGAATTCTCCTAATGATCTTTTCCCCTCTAGCATGCATTCTGAAATTAGTAAATAAATCTCCTTCCCATATATCCCATGTGCTTTTCAAACTGCTGCTTCTGTGCTGTGTCTAGGTGGGATTGTTTGCTGTACTGTCTTGTTAAGGGCAGAGACTCAGTTTCTGTCCCTCTCCACATCTCCCAGAGTTGAGCCTACCAATTTTTAAAGTACCAGAGTTAAGCCCCACTGGTTGTAAAAAACTCGTGAAGTTAAGCTCCATGGGTTTTCAAAGCCAAATGTTATGGGGACTTATATTCCTAGGGCAGGTTCCCATGCCTGGTATGAGGTCTTCTCCATGCTTGTGGGGTCCTTCCCATTTGTGTTTGGTTCCCTTCTGCCTTTGCTCCTCTGGTCTTTTTTGATGTGACCTCCTCTGTATGATTAACTGTGGAAGGTCTATTCTGCCAGTCTTTGGGTCATTTTCTGCTTTTGCACTGATGTGGCTGTTATCCAGGTATGTTCATTGGACCAAGTGAGCTTAGGATTCTCCTACTCTGTTATCTTCCTAGAAGTCCTCCCATTTTTAAATAAATATTTTAAAATACTTTTAGTTCAGTCATCATTGGATATAGAAGAATTATGATAAAGAATGTTTCTAACTAGAAGTTTATTTTTTATTATGTTGCTTATGTAGTAACTTCAAGTATCTAAATACATCTTTAATAAGTATCCTTATCTCGGGTGCCTGGGTGGTTCAGTGGGTTGAGCATCTGCCTTCTGCTCAGGTCACGATCCTGGGGTCCTGGGATCGTGCCCCGCATTGGGCTCCCTGCTCGGCGGGAAGCCTGCTTCTCCCTTTCCCACTCCCCTGCTTGTGTTCCTTCTCTCACTGTGTCTCTCTCTGTCAAATAAAGAAATAAAATCTTTAAAAAAAAATAAGTACCCTTGTCTTTATGGGGCCAGTTGCTATGAAAAGATTATTCTTTTGGTCAAAAGTAAAGTTAATTTAGTATTTGGGTTTTTTTAAAAAAGATTTATTTATTATTTATTTGAGAGAGAGTGCATGAGCAGAAGGGGAGAAGGTGAGGGGGAGAGAAAGAGTCTGAAGCCAATTCTGTGCTGAGTGCAGAGCCCAACACAGGGCTTGATCTCACAAACTTGAGATCATGACCTAGGCTGAAACCAAGAGTTGGACACTCAACCGACTGTGCCACCCAGGTGCCCCATAGTATTTGTTTTAATACTAATACTTGATATTGGATTATAAAATAAATCTCTTTTTCTTCCTGCACGTTCCTAGACTATGGTAGATCCTAAATATGATTATTTAGTAGATAAAGATTCTGTCAGTGGAAAGTCTCTCTACGTAGTATAGGTCATAAGCTTCTGAGAATAACTTTGCATCTCAAGGATCTTGGATCTAAGAGGAACCTAAGAAACAGCTGGTCTAGTCGCCCACCCCTTGTCTCTGTCTATCTACACATACAGACACATACACACACACACACAAACACACACACACACACACACACACACACACACACTCTCAAACTTTATAGATAAGGCATTGAGGTCTGTATGGGCTATATTCTTTGCTTAAGGTAGCACAGGACTCATCAGCAATCTCTGTCTTTTGCTTTATGTTCTGCTCTCTTTCTCTTATGTGATTTTAAGGGGATATACACATAATTCAAGGGTCCCCAGTAGTTTTCCTGCTTCAAACAAACACCTGTGGGTCTACCATAGTTTGAAATTATCACTACTAGTCAGTGCTTTATTTTAAAACATTTCCCCTTAAGAAAACCCTAAACAACAATTATAGTGCTTGGAAAGGATGACCATAGCCATGAAGGAGGCATGATCGCAGGGCAATGGTAGCTGGTCTCAGTTCTTCCCTGAACAGGGGAAACCTGCATGGCCTGGAGAAAGAAAGGATGGCCAAGATCTGAAGCCCCAGAGGAGAAATACTTTAGATACACTCCATGGTTCACATCTGGTGGGCAGCCAGAGGGCAGTGTGGGCGCATCAGACCCCTGGCCACAGCCTGACGTAAACTTTATCTCATTTACAACCTCACCACAAAAACCTGAATAATGTAGATTTGGCTTATGTGGAGGAATGGTTGGAGAGAGATGAATTTCATAGTGATTAGGGAGGCAAGCATTCAACTAAAAACTAGAAAAATAACAACAGTGAGGAAAGAAGAAGCTCAATCCCTGAAATTAGCAAATTGAAAAACAAAAACAAAATACACAAAATATCTTTACTGATCAAATACTGTGTGTCATTTTACCACTCATGCCTTCTCCAACCTCATTTGAATGTAGTGTATATTTCTTCCTGAAATTGAATGACGAGAAGCACTTTAAATACATCATGGTAGATTAT
>JAPYYM010003377.1:0-11235 GCA_028534135.1 Potos flavus
CGAGACAGATTAACAAGGGGAAACTCAAACATCAGTGAATCATCTGTGAGAGCAAACCTGTTTTTAAAAGACCTAGACAGAGAAATAACACAACCTCTGCTTTTAGTTCTTAAAAGATAGATTATTTTACAATGGAATATTGAATACAAGGTACTGATACAAGCCGTTAATCTTTTGGCAAAGAATAAATTAGGTCCCCGACTTCAGGCAATACACCAAAATCAGTTCTGGTTAGATTGGTGTTCAGTCTAAAAATGAAACCACTAAAGAACTAGAAAGCACCAATTTAAGAAAAGCCTACATCTAGAATCTGATTTCAAGCTGGCAAAGCCTAAAAGCCAAAAAAAAAAAAAAAAAAAAGGAAGATTCCACAAGGGAAAAGACAGAAAAGAAGTTTAAAGCATCTGAACAAGAGAGGAACGAGGGAAGGGAACCTGGCCAAACAAATAAAATTTTCCAGCTCATCATCCACGTTAAAGACAAGTATCGAACCAGCAAAACGCTGGCAACTGCAAGAGCAGGCAGAGATGGCCACGGTAACTGGGGAACCGTTACTAATGGGAGGACGTGGCATGCAAACTGGCCGCTCGGGTCCCCCAGCGGGCGGGTGCGGCAGACATCACCGCGCCCTTTCTGCAGAACACTTGGAACAGCACGTATTAAAATACAGTCTTAAAAAACGCATACACTTTGCTCCAGTAATTCTACTTCCAGGAAAGAATCAGAGATCTGTAAAAAGATTTTTACCTCAAAGTGTTTATCATCCATATTTACGGAAGTGAAAATTTCTAAAAAATTTAAGTGTCCCCAAATAAACTAAAAATGGTCTAGCCATCAAGACTCGTATTTTAAAAGGATGTTTAATAAAAAAGGAAAATGTTCGTGGTGTTTGAAGTGACAAAACACCACAGAGAGCATGATTATCAATTTATAAAGTACATATATGAACAGTGGTAATCACTGGATATAGTTACAGATAGGGGGTTTTTTTTGTTTTCTTCTTGTACTTTTCTGTGTTTTCCAGACTTTCTCAAATAAATAAATATGTGAGTATGTCTGGTGGTGTGGTGTCCGTTTGGGGAGATTTGTGCAATAGGAGCCCAGAGGACAGGGTTCTAGATAGTTCCGTGCCCCTCCCACCCCCCACACACGTGTTTAATACATCTTGTTGGAACCCCACAAAGGACTATAAAATTGAGACTACACAGGTGGGTTACCAGCTAAGCTATCTTAATGAGAAATTGGGAAGAGTGAATAGCAAGTTTGATGAAATCATTTCTTCATAAAGCTGTAAATATTACAGAAGACACATAAGAACATAAACGACTGCAAGATCAAAGACTCTGTGGAACAAATCCACTAGGAGTGAAGGGAAATTTATAGACCGAATTCTTTTTCTTAAGCCAGTTCCCTGTGAGTGTCCAGTTTAATGACTGCTTAAATTATATCTGCAATTTTCTGAGCCGTTCACTTACTTTTCAAGTTTGTAAACCAACACATCAACAATTCCCAATCAATGGGATAGCATTTCTCCAAGGAGCTATGAAAATATACCTTGCATTTTAAATGTAATAAAAAGCATGACTAAACATGCCTCTGTTCTTCATAACCTAGAAGTATAACATCTGGTCATAAAAAAAATGCATTATACAGAGTTGTAAGGATGCCAGATACTTATTACAGAGAACTGTTTTATCCATTTAGCCCAATTTTCCAGATGTTTTATTACTTGGAGACAGGAGAATTGTTGAAACTAGTGATTGAAGCCCATTTATTTCAGGGGGCTCGTCTGCAAGCCATAGGAAGCATTTCAGGGACAAGTAATTTATGACAGGCCACAAGGCAAAGCTTGAGGATGGCTGTCATCTCATCCGGTCACAAGTAATCCCAACAAAGGGCAAAATACCCTATTTTGGAAACACCCAGCTTCATTTGCAAAAATTGCCTCTTAGGCAAGCACTTAGTTGTCATTTCACATGCAAATGTTATGCACCTAATTGGAGCAATTTCCATAATAGTAGGTCCAGTTGGCAGTGACAATGAAAACAGCCCAGGTTGGCTGTGATCGGAGGCCTGGTTCTCATTGTCTACAAACAGCAAAATTCTCACTTGGACCAGTGGGAAGTCTAGTCCTCATCAGGACAACAGGATCGGGCTCAATGGGAGCAGGGGTCACTTCCCCCATCTTTTCACCAACAAGATTCCACCCCCTACACACACATACACAATTAAAGCTTGCAGAGCAGTAGCCTTGGGGCATTACTGGAGCTGGCCTTGGCAGCCAGTCATTGCAGCTAATCAGAAGGTACCAAACTGTGGTCCATCCTCTCTACCTGTCAATCAAAGTAGGGATCTGATGGGGAGTGGAATCTTTTTTAGCTTCGCATCTCTGAAATTAGCATCCCTGCCTTTGCTTCACACTCAGAGGTAGAAAAAAGCTCTGGGGCATCTCGGAGATGTATTCTCAGGCTAAAAGGGCCATGGTTGCAAATTGATCCAAGTCAATGTGTCTACAAGCAAGTGTCAGGTAATCTATTTGTTGTTGCTGTTGTTATTCTCCTAAATGCTGGGAGCCTCTGGTATTAGATACAGTGAGGCATATCCTCTCCCTGACAACTTAGCTACCATGTGTTTTATTACTGCGAAAGGGAGTCTGAGACCACATTCGTCCCCATGTGCCAGTGTTGATTAGCAGGCAGGTATAAAAATGATCGGACAGTCCAATCTGGTGAGTTGGGGAAAGGACTCATCTCTCCCTAGGCATTCCAGCGAGCTCTTTGCTTGAGAGTTTCACTCCGGGAAGGAATGATATTTTGACATTGGGATTAGCCAAATTTCTAGTTGGGCCAGGAAACTGAGGCCGTGGCAACCCGGCAGAACATAGGGCCCCGTGGGCGATCTGTGAGTCACGTGCTGCTGCAGAGGTTTCGGGCTGGGCTTGCTGGAGTGGAGTGGACTTGCTCGGGTGAGGGCGATAGGGCGGGTACAGTCTTTCCAGTCAGCCGCGGATTTCAATTCTGTATTTCACCAGAGGGAAGTCATTCCAGTTATTCCTTAGGCTCATCAACCGAAATTCTGTTGTTCAATTTCAAAAACAACCATCCAATGTGTGGTCATGGAGTGCGTCTTCTTGATTAGGGAGGCTCCTTCAGGGGCTCGCTTATCATCCCTAAAGCGTGGATTTCTGATTAGGGGTCCTCAAATGCTGTTTGCACAGGCATCACAGTCTTTATACTGGGTAATATTAAACTTAATTATCCCAGTTATATGACCTCCTCTCTCCACAAAAGGCAGATTGGTAAGGGACAAATGTTCTCAGAGGACAGACACACCTGTTCTATTGTTCCACAAAGGGGTGGAGCCTGGCCTTTTGATATCCCGCCATAAAATGGCCTGCTTGGAGGCTGGACCCAGCCCCTGGGTTACCTAATGGAGACAAGGATCAGTCATTGAGGGGGCGGGTAGGGGGCAAGTGGTCTCTAGAGCGATAGCCTTGTGTCTCTCCGAGCAGCTACTTTGGTTTTGTTTTCTCTGCACACTTCTGCACACTTTGTTCTTTGATTTCGAAATCTGCTTTTCACTTCTCAGTTCTCATTCTGTTTCTTCTTCATAACTTCTTGTTCATCTTCCTTCTAGACTGAGGGTTACAGAGGGAAGGAGGAAGCAGTTCTTCCAGATTCAGGCTTCAACAGTGGAGACTGCCACCTTCTTTGCCAGCTAAGAGGACCTTTTTTGAAGTGTATTTATTTGTGTAATCTCTAAACTCAATGTGGGGCTTGAACTCATGACCCCAAGATCGAGAGTCACATGCTCTACTGACTGAGCCAGCGAGGCGCTCTTACCAGCTAAGAGCATTTTAGAGAGGCAGCCTACCCTAGTGAGGAAAGACAGAGAATGTGTGGTTAGGTCAGATGGAGTTCAAATCCTGGCCCTCAAACTTCCTGGCAGTGCCTCTCTGAGCCTCACTTTCCTGATGTGAAAAATGAGCCTAGCCCTCCATACCTTGAAAGGTTGTCACAAGGGTTTGAGAGACGGTATAAAGATTCTGGTAAATGATATGGTAAAACAGGGCTTTTAAAATGTTGGCTCCTTAGCCCCCAGGAGCCTCTAGCTGTGAGCACACAGAGACACAAATACACAAATGCACATAGAGACGCAGTTACACAAGTCATAATCGGGCAGAGGTAACTGAAGTGTAATTCATTCAGTATTCTAATTGTCTTTAATCTTGAGTAATTGAATCTACAAAGGATTGTACCTCCTCTCATTCTGTTTTTAATTGCACACATATTTGAGTATGGCAAATAAGGTTGAACATTTGTCAATATGTTCATTAACCAACAGCATTTCCTTATTTGGACATATGTCCTCTGGCAATTTTCCTATAGAATGGGTATTGCTCTGTGTTGTGCCCTTAGAAGCTGCATTTGCCACAATATCTTTTAAAGTTCAAAGAGTACATTTTATTTTGGATTGCTTTTTTGACATGCAAAAGTTTAATAGATTTTTTTTAAACTACTGATTTTTTTTCCTTCATGAGCATCCCCCAAATCTAAGCTAAGCAGGAGATAGTCCTCCCTCTCCGAAGATTTAATAAATACTCACTTTCAGTTTCTTCTAGGTTTCTAAAAACTTACTTCATCAGGGCGCCTGGGTGGCTCAGTGGGTTAAAGCCTCTGCCTTCGGCTCAGGTCATGATCTCAGGGTCCTGGGATCGAGCCCCGCATCGGGCTCTCTGCTCGGCGGGGAGCCTGCTTCCCCCTCTCCCTCTGCCTGCCTCTCTGCCTACTTGTGATCTCTCTCTCTCTGTCAAATAAATAAAATATTTTTTTAAAAAATTAAAAAATAAAAGAATGGGAAAGTAGCAGAGGATGTGAAGTGTGACGGGCTGGAGCCCAAGGTCAACAAGAGAGGACTCCACGCGGTGTTATAGGGACGTGGAATTGTGGAAGACGTCTAACTGCTGTCCTTAAGGGCTAAGGCAGCACACAGTGACAATGATGATAAAATGCCAGCTCTAAGATGGACCGCAGTGCCCCAAGAGCATCCCCTACAGAGTGTTCCAGGGCCAGAAGAAATATTGTCTTCTCATTCATCTTATCCAGATGTGACCTCCCCTCTGTCACATGTCTGAGGACTAGAAACCACCCAAATGTTGATCACCTGGTAAAGGGAAAAACCAATCATGGTATATTCCTACAGCGGAGTATGACTCAGCAATGTATGGAAATGAACACGGACACAAGCTTCATGAATCTCAAAATAATTCTGCTGAGCAAAAAAACAGGATCAAAGAAGAGAATATACAGCATGATTTTATTTCTATAGAATTCTAGACAAGTCAGACTAGTCTGTGGTGGTAGAAAGCTGATCAGCAGCTGTCTGGAAGGGAGATGAGGTGGGGGGCACAGAGTGGGGAGAGCAGGGTAGGAGGAAGGGATTGCAAAAGAGCCAGAGGAAACATTTGGGGAGTGATAGAGGCACAACACGGTTGTGAACCCCTGGATATCTGAGCTGCTTCCTGGTTCTCAGACTCTGTCTCTTCATAATTGGGGAGGGGGGGAGTTCCTTGGTGGATACTACTTGGTGGAAAATGCAAGTATTTTCTTACTCGTGTGGAGTCTGGCATCTTCGGAAGTCCAGGGAGCGGCCGCTGCTTTACTGCTGGTTATCCCTGCCTCCCTTCTTCCCTGGCCCTCAGAGCTGATGAGGTCTGTGTTGTGTGCTCTCAGGGAGGTTCCTATCTGATCTGTTTCTGCTGTCCCGGTGGATGTGATGATTCCTCTCAGGCCATTTGCCCACCTCCACCCCCTCTGGCCTCATGATGCGGTAAACTGTCAGCGGGATGGCCTTGTCTTCCTCATCTCCCTGCCTGAGGCCTACCTGCGGGCCCCTTAGGCTCCATGCCCCTTTGCTCAGTGGGGCAGCTCTCCGGGGCAGCCCACGGCTCCCTCATCTAAGCATCGCTTCTTCAACAGAAGGAAACACTTCCTGTTCACTGTTTCTCCTAGAGGCTCCTGACTGAGCTTTCTGATCCTCCACACACCAACCCCACACTGTGCCTCATGCCCATGCTGCCCAGAGCACTTCTGCGAGTGCAGCTGCCTGAGAGTCCTAGTGAGAGGTGAACCCTCATTCCAGGCCCCTGCGTCGGCCTCACACGTCCTGGGGGATTCTTCTGGGGCCTCCCAGCTTCTGAAGCAACAGACCAGACTGAATGCCGATCCCTCAGCCCCAAGAGCTTGGCTCTCCCCGGGAGGACAAACTCTCCCCCCACCTCCCTAGACCTCCTCACGTGGGAGGGCAGGGCGGGTGGGCGTGCGGGCACCGCAGCCTCACCTGGTAGTTACCGCTGCGTCTTCTTACCTAAGCCATTGTCCTCTCACGCCACCCGGCTCGTTGACATGCAGCCAATTAGGTCCTTGAGCCATCACATTTCCCAGTCCCACCCAGTTCCCATGGCTCCATCAAGACATCTCATACTCCATGACGAACTGTGGCGGCCGGAAGGAGGGCAAAGCACGGATGTTTTTAGGAAGAGTAGGAGACATGCTGCCAACCCAACCCTTGCCGTCAATCTGGAGACTGGTTTTACAAGTCTCAGGTTAGCTTCTCGCGGATCTTTGCGTTTTGTGGCGTCACAGCAGCCTTTGGTCACCATGTGGACTCAGATGGACTCAGGATTTTGTTTGTTTAGCATCTTGGCAGTTGGTCTGCATCGACAGATTAAATGAGCAGCCAAATGATATAAATATTGCTCATTAACAGGAAGGCGACGGCGGAGTGCTGGAGGAGAGAGAGAGCGTGGGTTCCCACCAGGGGGCACTGTGTCATAGACAAGGGAGCGAGAGCGTGGTTTCCACCGCTCGTCTTAGCCCAACGGGGAGAAATGCTGGCCAGTTGCAGACTGAACTTTTTCGTAGGCCGAATGGAGCTCAGTCTCGGTTTTCATGATTGCAGTGACGGAATTCCCACATATTTCAAGATTGTGTAAGGATGTGCCTTGAGAGCAGAGAATTGTAGTCAGAGGGAAGATCCATGTTCAATGTCAGGAGCTTCCTCCCTGCCGCTGGCTAGTCACACTTCCTCAGGAGTTAGGCTGCTTTGCCCACCTGTGTGCCCAGGTCCTGGGCTGTCTGTCCTTCTCAATGAATTGTCTTGCTTTCTATGAGGCCGCTTAATTCCCTCACCCAGCATCCATTCATTTCAACCTCCTTCTAGTACATCATCCTGAACAGGTTTTTCCTGCTCTCCGAAAGTAGAGAATTCTCATGAAACTTTCATAAGCCAAAACGGCATAAAGTGAAGAAGCAATTACCATTAACTTAGACGGAAAAAATTCTGAGCTTTCCCAGACCCAAAAAATAAGCTCTTGTGGCTTTTCTGATACCATAGGACCCATTTTGCTAATGATGCACAAAATAAACTGAGATCAAGCACAGGTGCTCCCAGACAATGTTCAAAGCTGTGGCGCCCCAAACTCAGATGTGAGTGCAGTTCCCAGGGAAGGAGGCGGGGGGCGCCACTCTAGCTGCCGGGGGCATGTGCCCTCTCTATAATGCTTGCCGCAAAACAATGCTGAATGCTATTTTTGCTTTTCGCCTTTTTTTCATAGAAGTAGAAAAATCCTCTTTGAATTTCTTCCAGTTAGTGAAAACAGGTCCTAATGTAGGTCTTTCATAACAGTGAGGTGTTGTAACGTGAACTTCTAAAAAGCGGGAACACCTGTATCATGGAAGCTGGAAACTCCTTTCTTCGGGATTCCATGTTCTTTAGTTTGTGCCCGCGCAGTGTGGTTACGTCAGAGCTGAATTCAGAAGGGAGTTAAGTGGAGACAAAGACAGTGCATGAAGTATCCCGTTTACTGGTGCAGATTGGAACTGAACTGGTGTGATTCTAGAATTATAGCTGTAGTAAAGACTTCTCCATCTGGCATTTGGCTTTCTAGTCACAGAGGAGCAGTTGCTCAAGGAATTTCAGCCCAGAGTCAAGTTGTTCAGCTCTCACAAGATTCTCTGAGCCACTGTACCTGCAGTTAATATCCCGTACTGTGATATCCTATAGTTAATTAATTTCTGCTAAAACTAGCTGAAGTGGATTCTGCTCCCCACAAACTAATCCTTAAATGACTAATAAATTGTCTGCCCACAAGCCTGAGCTAGGAAGAGAAATTTCCCAAATGCCTCTTTTCCCCCTCATTCCCTGTGGCTAATTGATCCACAAATATGATCTAAATAAATTTGTTTTAAAGAAAGAATTATTCTGGCACTTGTTATAATGGTAAGGAAGACTTTATTCAAGACTATCGTGATAGGGGTCAAGACTAGCAAGAGAGGGGCGCCTGGCTGGTTCAGTTGGTAGAGCATGCAACTCTCGATCTCATGGTGGTTGAGTTCAAGCCCCGTATTGGGCATGGAATCTACTTAAAAATTACTAAAAAAAAAAAAAAAAAAGACTACCAAGAGAGATTGGGATCAACTCTGAATACAACAAAAACAGCTGGGGGTTTATAGCCAATGAGCAGAGTTGGGGACAGGGGTGTCAGTGGATGGAAAATTACTAAAAGGAAACATCAGCAATGGGGCTGATTCTTGCTAAACTGACCTAAGAGGCTTGTTGCCGAAGGAGGCCAGGCTAATGGGAGAGCAAGCCTGGGGGAGAGGGGGATTCTTGATTAACAGACTTAACAAGATTGTTGCTACGACTGGGTTCTGCTCGTCAAGAAGAGGGCTCAAAAAGGCCTGACCAAAGGTGAGTCAAAGAGAATCTCTTTGTCAGGCATTAGATGCAAACATGCTCAGCGCAGGACAAGAGGCTATGCCAGTTGTGTTTCTCTTCCCCATTTTGCTAACGTTTTAGGTCAGGCTGGGAGGGAGGCGAAAGCTCAGGGACTGGAAGTACCCAAAGGTCAGAGTGCCTGGAGCAGGGTCATCGAAGGAGGAAGCGCTGTGATCAGAGAGCTGGGCAGACAGATTCTGTGCCACTGTGTGAATCATGGGAAGGAACTTGTATTTTATTCTATGGGTAGTGCGAAACAAGCCACTGAAATGTTTTGAGTAAGGAAGTGACATGACCTAGTTTACATTTTACTAAAAAGATTTTGGCAACCATTTCCACTCTGGTTAAGGTAGGAATGAGCCTTTCCAGGCCAATGCCTAAAGCTCTACTTCATTCTTTTCTCATTTCTGGGGTGGAGGAGGGGAAGGAATTCCAGTAACAGAAGCAACAGAAGAATGAAAGGTCTAGGAGCATGGCTAAGAGATAAGAAAGTCCATGTAAAGTTGTCTATGAGACTTTGGTGATAAGCATAAAACAACTTTATAAATTAAGAGAAATTATTTCTAAGTGGGAAGAGTCAGTGATGTCGGTGCTCTCCCAACTCATCTATAAAATCAATGCCGTTCAGGTAATATTTGACAACTTTTCTGAACATTGGCAATCAAGTCTTTATCTGGAAAGATAAATGATTAAAAATGCCAAGAAATTTTTAGAAATAAGAACAGTGTATTTTATGCCTTTCAAGATATCAAAGCCTAACTCAAAATTACGGTGATTTTAAATATAACATTGATAGCATAGCACTTGGCCCAGAAAAAGATACATAGACCAACAGAACTGAGATCCCCAAACAGAATTACACATCTTTATGAAAATTTAGAATAAAGTATAGGAGGTATTTTAAATCAGTGAAGAAAGAATGGCCTATTCAATTAATGGCATTTTGACAACTGGCTATCCATGTGGGTGGGAAAAAGGTTAGAGCCTTACCTTAACTATGCACAAAAGTAAACAACAACTGGAGTAAAGTGTCTACTTCAAAAAGAAAACTATGAAAGCATTAGAAGAAAATAGGAGAATTTTTAAATCTTTGAATTCTAATCAAGACAAGTCCTGAAGCCTTAAAAGGAAAATTGACAAATTAGAGCTCAAAAAAAGTTAAAACCACTTTAAGACAAAATACCACATAAAGATAAAAGAAAATGGAGGGACTGGGAGAAAATATTTGCAATGTACAGTAAAGATTATTATCTATAATTTAAAAAAAACATTCATATAAATCATTAAAGAATGAAAACCCAAAGGGTATGAAAAAACTCTTATCAGAAGAATATAATGGGGCGCCTGGGTGGCTCAGTCATTAAGTGCCTGCCTTTGGCTCAGGTCATGATCCCAGGGTCCTGCGATTGAGCCCTGCATCAGGCTCCCTGCTCAGTGGCAAGCCTGCTTCTCCTTCTCCCACTACCCCTGCTCGTGTTCCTGCTCTCACTCTCTCTCTCCCTGTCAAATGAGTAAGTAAAATCTTAAAAAAAAAAAAAAATACATATATATATATACACACACACATACACACACATATATTTATATATAAATAAAATGATCGTTTTATTCAACCTCACAAGTAATCAAAGAAACACAAATTAGAACAGGTTTTAAAATTGAAAAACATTAATAATATTGTGATATGAGGTTGTGGGGAAATGGATACTCTCCTACACTGTTATCTATTTTGGAGAGAAATTTGGCACCATCTATCAAAATTTTATTTGTACCTATCTTCTAAGTGTTGTTCATTTGTCACACAGCAATAGATTACAAAAATCATTTTGATCCCTGGAAGTGGGGCACTGACATTTGAACACCTAAAATGTGTGCGTGCCTTTGGACTCAGGCAGCGGACAGAAGCTGGAATGATTTTGAAGATAGGGTTAGTGACAGCATAAAGACTGTTAGAAGAATATAGACCTGAAGAGGCTCGCTTAAAGGAGAGCAAGGAAAATCTTATGGAGACTGGAGGAAATTTAATCCTTGTTACTACCTTGGCAGAAAGATCAGCAACACAATGAACTACAGAAGTAGAAGATGCGCCCACTAATGAATTTAGTGTCTAACTAAGGAGCTGTCCAACTAGAATATTCAAGGTGCCTCCTAGCTTCATCTTTCTGCTGTCCAAAAATGTGAAAGAAGCAAGGTAAAGGAAAGGAAGGACTGTTAAACACCAAGCCACCAAGACTTAATTGTTTCTTAAAATTTCCAAATTTTCTAGACAGCCAATGAAAATGAAGACTTGGCTTCCGGGCAAAGATCAAGCCCAAAGTGCTCTCAGAAAAACATGGTCTAAACACAAAACCAAGGTTGTGAATGTAAAATCCCTCAAGAGCTCAGAAAGTCTCAGAGTATCTGTCATTGAGACAAAAGGTCATCTATTTTTAAGGGTATGCCTGACAGATCCTCTCA
>JAPYYM010003378.1:0-11234 GCA_028534135.1 Potos flavus
AAAAAAAAAAAAATTGTATTAAATATTGATTATCACTTCCTTTTCAAGTATTCATTTTGCAAAGAATAGAACTGTATCACCAAAATATTATTTTTAAATGTTACAAAATCTTAATGTCTTATTGCTAATTATTGCTGCATTTACTGATGCTAAGACTAGTCATTAGCAAGGCTCTTTAAAAGTAAGATTAGAGAATTAACATTAAACTCCAATGTTAGTTAAAGTGTTTGCTTGGGGGAAAAAATATCATTTACTAAGGAGGTCTTTTAATTTAATTAAATCTCAACCAATTCCTATGATGTAGTTGGGTTTTTTCCACATTTTTCCAATCAGGAGATATTAAAAAATATACTCAAGGTCACACACCTTGGAGTAAGTAGTAAGATCAGTAGTCAAACAGATATGTCTGATTCTAAAACCTATGGTCTTCCCAATACATAACACTATCTCAAATTGAGATGTGGCTCAAATTTAGATATGTTGTTATCAATTTGGACGTCTGGATTAACAAGAAGAAAAATATGACACATCTGGAATCAAACTAATTTTCACCTTAGTTTTTTTTGGGGGGGTTGTTGTTTTAATTATCACCTTAGTTAATCTAGAAACAGAAAATCAGATTCTATAAGGTTAACATGGCAGGAAAAATGACTATAACCATATAATTAAAATTATAAAAAAAACCATGGGCAAAGATGGAGGAAAGAGTAAAGAGCTTGGAAAATGTTGAGGGAAACATAGAAAAAAAAGATCACCATCTCGTTTGATTTTCAAATCTGAACATATCACTGAGAAAGAAACAGGCTCTGTTCTTCATCATTTCTTTGTTCATTTTGGCTGAAGCAAATTAAGGTCATCCACTGGGGGAATAAATGGGACGTGCTCTGAGGTATTTACCAAATCAGCAGTGGCACAAGTAGTTCTGCTAATGAAAATTATTCCAACTGTCTGACTCAGACATTAGCTCAGATTTCAAATCTCTGAGGCCATTTGGTTGAAAGGATTTCATAACAATTTTCAAGAGAGCATTTAAAGTTTGTATCTCATCTCAAGGAAAGAGAGGATGTGTTTGTTCTTTGCTTCAAATCAGAAATGTGCTTGGACTTTGTAAAGTTTGCAGAGCAAGAACACTCACCTATAGTCTCTTAAAAATTATCCCTCATTGTATTCCTCTTGCCCCATTTCCCAGTAATTGTTTGAAGACCAACTTGGCAACCTTTCATTACCTACTTCTGTGGTAGTATATTCTCAAATTCTATTCAGAGCTTATTATTCTTTTGCAGTATGCTGAGATACATCAGTAAGCCCCTGGTTATAATTCATTTACTCAGTAAACTTTGTTTGAGAACTTACTATGTGCCAGGCAGTGTGTTTGATACTATCTAACGGGGAGACAGATAAGTAAATAAGTATTTCATTGATGTATTCATATTATCAACAAGATCAGCAGCTACTATGTTCCTGGTTTTCATGTTAGACATTGGGGATACAAAGATAAAAATCTGCTCTTCACCAAAATGGTCATACTATCCAGGTAAAGCAAAGATAAATTAAAAAAAAAATTAAAAATCAGGAGGAAATGAGTACTCAGAAATTATCTGTGTGGAAACAAGATGACTTTGCCCAAGATAAACCTATTCCTTTGGAGATGAGATGAAAGAACATGAAGAAAGCAGTCAGGAAGACTGAAATTGGGCAGGTGAGAGGAGAAGTGCCCCACCGAAGCTCTGCCTCGTGAATTAGCAGCCCAACAATGTCCCCATCTGGTTAAGGAAACAGGCCAACCAAGGTCACTATGTCCTCCTTTGAGATTTTTCCATAAGTTGTATTAATGCCACAAGATTAGCAGATTGTTTACATGACAATCGAGCCTATCCTCGATTGAGGGTTGGGGGCAGAGGGAAATGGTAGTTAGTAGCTGAGTGTAAAATTATCCTAACATAACTATTCTGGTGAGAAATACTAACTGCTTTTTGGACACATCATTTTATCCATTTACTTTTATTCCAACTCAGCGCCACTTTTTATGTTTACTAAGCTTTGGGTTTGCATTGATTTCCAATTATTTCAGTTGAGTAACACTCTTAATGAGTATAAGCATGAGTCCTTTATTCTCCCTGAAACACTGCCAAGTTCAGCTTTTCCCTCAGCAAGGAGAAATTTAATTAACATTTTGTTAATTTCTAGAACCGTTTCAATTTGCCCTTCTCTGGGGTTTCCACCTGCTCAGAGAAGGGGGAAAATGTTCATAGATCAAGAATACAGTAGATGAGGCATAAAAATTAACATGGTACTAATCCAATTCTCAGGATGATTCAGAAAACTGAGACTGTTTTGTAAATCAATGTTGCAGGTTATATATGAAGTATTAACCCATAAATAGGGGAAGGGAAGCCATGAGATAGCACTGTAATCCTTTTGTTTACCCTGTAGCTCTCACCCCTCTTTAAACTAATCCTAGCCTCTCTTGCCCCAAGAAAGCTAGACTGTAGACAAAATGCAAATAGGAACAAAGAAGTTAATTTTTAGCTTTAAAGCTTATGGGGCTGAGGTCTTGCCATAAGCAATAGATTTGGAAGAGTATTTAACCAGCCATCTCTTCCATCCCTCCCACATCCGCCAATGAGGAGAACAAATGAAATTTTTGTGGATTGGAGGGGGTGGCAAGAGTTTGGCAAAAAAAGAAAAAAATTAGAAATGATATGAGAATCCTATTCTTTGCCTACCTCAGCCAGGACTTGTAGGATAAAAAGGGAAGTGGCTCTCCCTCTAAGCCTAAGGATCTGAAACAGAGCTCCGTGAGAAGCCCTCTGCCTTGCAGGCTGGTGGCCACTGAGGGGAATGGCAGACTGCATGACAAGGCTGGAAAGAGCCCTGAGGTTCCTCTCAGTCCCTGAGTGACACAACAGAGCATCTAAAATTCCATGCCCCAAGAGAGACACAGAAGTCAGCAGACAGAGAGAACTAGAGCCCTGAGGGTCCCATAGTATAGTCTGAGTCTCAAGATTCTGAGACTTCTGAGATAGTCTCAAGATTCCCACCCCCTGTGTCTGTCTGTATTCTCCCTCTCCTTGAGTGTGGGTAGCATGTGTGAATATGACAAGATTTTACAACTACGATTAGGTGATCTTATATGGCAAGGGTGAAGGGAGTTTTGGGATGTAATTAAGATGCCTAATCAGCTGATTGGAGTTAATTAAGCAGGAGGTTATGCTGGGTGGGATGACCTAACTAAGTGAGCCCTTTAAAGGCTCTTCCCTATAGGGAGAGATTGGAAATGAAAGAGTCTTCTCTTGGCCTTGAGCAAGCAAACAGCCATGTAGTGAGGAAGGCCTTTTGAGAGGGCCACATGGCAAGAACCTGAGGGACCACTCTCCAGAAGCGGAAAGTGGCCCCTGGCCAACAGCTAACAAGAAAATGAGGACCTCATTCACACAACCACAAGGATATGAATTCCGCCAAAAGCCTGTGTGAGCCTAGAAGTAGATGCTTCCCCAGAACCTCCAGGTGAGAACACAACCTGGCCAACTCCTTGATTTCAGCCATGGAAGATGATGAGCAGTGGGCCCAGCTAAACTGTGCCCAGACTTCTGACCTACAGAAATTTTGAGAGAACATATGACTGTTGTCTTTGGTCTATGGTCTATGGTCGTACCAGGTCTATGGTCATTTGTCGTACAGCAATAGAAAACTAATTCAGCAGCCAGGAATGAGAGGATGTGGGATTGGGCCTGAGGCTAAGGACTGGATGGGCAAAGGGTAACAAGTCTGTGGATGCCAGAATGGATGGGGACAATGAAGGCTCAGCAAGACAAGTACTTTTTCAAGAGACAGCAACAAAGACCTGAACATGTTTGGCTGAGGCACAGAAATCTCCCACTTATTTGGAAAGGCATTTGCACCTCTCCCCAAGCCAAGCTTAGCAGCAATGTTAGAGGCAAAAAAAGCTGTGGATGGAGGTGTTGCAAGTCCTATATTTGACTGAGTTTAAACCTGAAAGGTATAAGAAAAATGTCAAAAGTATTGAGTTTATTTCTAAGTGGTTAGATTAAAATTTCTGGCTCAGGGCGCACCTGGGTAGCTCAGTCGGTTAAGCATCTGTCTTCAGCTCAGGTCATGATCCCAGGATCCTGGGATCGAATGACACATCAGGCTCTTTGCTCAGCAGGGAGTCTGCTTCTCCCTCTCCCTCTGTCTGCTGCTCTGCCTGCTTGTTCTCTCTCTCTCTCCGTTAAAAAAATAAATAAAATCTTTAAGAAAAAAAGATTTCTGGATCAAGCTAGAAATTTTTGATTATGGGGAGAGGGAGAGGTTTCATTTTACACAGTCTAGTTTGTGGCATGTGGTACCCACTTCCATCCCCATGGAGTTTTGCATGAATAAGCAAGGCCATCATAGGGAAACACAGAGGCAAAGGTAAAAATAATTGCTTCTCTCCAATACCATTACCCTAAGAAAATCAGTTTAAAATGAACATCAAAGGCAGCCTTAAAAAGTTGTTGAAGAGACATCCATGGTAAAATGGCAGAAAAAAGCAAGAACGCAGACTGCTGCCCACTTCAAACCCAACAAAATGAACACCAGATAAATGTTAAAAATCAGCAGCACTCAAAGGAGGGAATACAGCTTCAAGGCAGCATTTGACACAGGAACTAGACAGAGAAATAGAAGATTCTAGGAATCAAAGTATGGCTCCTCCCCCTGCATGCTCTCTTACCCCTACCAATATCCCACCCCTACCCATATCCCACCCCTACTCCTCAAGCAACCCAAAGGACAAAAGGTGAGGTCACCAAGTCCTGGGAAAAGATCACCAATTTATTTAATGAGGCAAGAGCTAAATGGAGAGACAAATTAGCCACCAGGAAAACACCCAGGAGACCCCTTAACAAGAGAATCTTCTTCACTATAAACTCACCATTTTATTCTTTCTAGCCAAAGGAAAGCAAGCAAATAAGGATTCTACTCAAAATGCATAAATAGCATCAAAAAAAAAAACTGTAAGAAAGATAAACCAATAGAAAGATGGGTAAAATTCACAAATGTCTCAAAAGAGAGAAAACAAAAATTATAAATATGTAAAAAGATGCTCAAACTCATTAGCAATCAGCGAAACGCACTAACACCACAATGAGATCTTACTTTACACCCAATAGATTGGTAAACACTAAAAGGCATGGCAAGGGGCACCTGGGTGGCTCAGTTGGCTAAGTGGCTGGCTCTTGGTTTCAGTTCAGGCTCTGATCTTGGGGTCCTGGGATCAAGCTCCAAGTGGGGCTCCCTGCTCAGCGTGGAGTCTGCTTCTCCACTCCCCCTTCTCTCTCTCTCAAATAAATAAAATCTTTTAAAATAAATAAATGCATACATACATAAATAAGCATGGCAATAACAAACATAAAGACATAAAGAAATGAAGGGGAGCCTAGGTGGCTCAGTAGGTTAGGTGTCTAACTCCAGCTCAGGTCATGATCTCAGGATCCTGGGATTGAGCCCCATGCAGGCTCCCCACTCAATAGGGAGTCTGCTTCTCCCTCTCTCTCCCCCTCTCTCTCTACCCCTCCCCCAACTTGTGCTCAAGTGTGCACCTGCGTGCAGATGCACTCTCTCTCTCTCAAATAATAAATAAAATCTTTTTTAAAAGACACAAAAGAATGGGGATTCTTATAAAACTGCCAGTGGGAGTATAAATTATAAGCCCCAGAGAGCAATTCAGCATTGTTTGGGGATGGAGAAATTGATACCACATTTTGGTGTCCTGCTCTGATCTTTTTCATCAATTAGCCCTAAAGCTTCTAGTTTTGAGTGGGGCCCAGGGCTAAACAGGTCTCTGCAGCAGCCACTACAGAAAACAGTATGCAGGTTCCCCCCAAAATTAAAAACAGAACTACAACATGATCCAACAATTCCACTTCTGAGTATTTATCTGAAGTAAACAAAAGACATCTGCACCCCCATGTTCACTACAGCATCACTTACAATAGCCAAGACATGGAAACAACCTAAGCGTCCATCGATGGATGAATGGGTAAAGAAAATGTGATATAGCTATATACAGTGGAATATCATTTAGCCATAAAAAAGAAGAAAATCTTGACATCTGTGACAACATGGATGGACCTTGAAGGCATTGTGCTAAGTAAAATGTCAGACAGAGAAACACAAATACTGCCTGATCTCACTTATATGTGGAACCTAAAAAAGAAAAAAAAAAACTCACAGATACAGAGAACAGATAGATGGTTGTTAGGGGTAGGGAGTGGGGTGGGCAAAATGGGTAAAGGGACTCAAAAGGTACAAACTTCCAGTTATAAAAAAAAAATAACTCCTGGAGATGTAATGTATAGCCCGGTGAGTATAGTTAGATCAAAAGGAAAAAAAAAAAAAAAAAAGGACCTTGCAGGAGGTTCGATTCTAGCTTTGATGCATTGCACCCTTCCCTTCATTGCTTATTACCCATAAATCCAGGGGAGCACCAAGTGTCTATGTTAATAAAGACATGTTATGGAGTCTCTGGCAAGCCCTAATAAAAGAATCACAGCAAAAACCCCTAGGGTCCTCCACTGCTGATAACTACTCACCTTTTAAGAAACCACTCCTAGCTGGGGCTCCTGGGTGGCTCGGTCAGTTAAGTATCTGTCTTCAAATCTGGTCATGATCCCTGATCCCAGGGTCCTGGGATCGAGCCTGGCGTCATGCTCCCTGCTCAGTGGGGAGCCTGCTTCTCCTTCTCCCTCTGCCATTCCCCCAACTTGCGCTCTCTGGCTCTCTCTATCTCTCTGTCAAATAAATAAATAAGAAAGAAAAGAAGAGAAAAGAAAAGAAAAGAAGAAAAGAAAAGAAAAGAAAAGAAAAGAAAAGAAAAGAAAAGAAAAGAAAAGAAAAGAAAAGAAAAGAAAAGAAAAGAAAAAGCGAAACCACTCCTAGCTTGCTACATGGGCCCAGTTGAGACTAAATGCTTCGGCAAGATCCCAGCTGCCCTTCATGAACCAGGTGCTATTTGATCCACTGTTCCAGTTATCTAGTGCTGCTTGACAAATCACCCTGAAACACAGGGTCTTCAAGCAACAAGCCAGATAACAGAGTTCTCTATGCAGCAATCAGAAAGGAAAAATATACTCAGATGCTGACTTTTAAATACCCTCGTGATTTTCAGATTACATTCATAGATTTTAATAATTTCACCAATGAGTACCTTCTGCCTCACTGTGCAGATAATTTTCCAGACTTAGTTATTTATGTATATGAACTGTAGGAATGAGGAACTGTAGGAACTATAGGAATAAACCGTAATAAGAACTGAAGTCTTTCCTATATAAATCCTCACTTTCCCAGAATTATGATACCCGAGAAAATTTTGGAACACGGTTATACTGTAATCATAATGTAAATGCAAGGCAGTGTTACTGCTTACTCTCAAGCGAATCCTTACTAGGAAATCAACCTGACAAACCTTGGCTGCAGAGAATGACGGTAAATACATCAAGTCTCTCCATCGTTACTCTCTCAGCTGTATCTTCCCCCAGATAATCACAGAGCTGGATCTCCTGAGAGTGCATTTTAAACAAAAGGAGATAAATGGAATGACAATAACCAGAACTGAACAAATGACGGATCTCCTGGCTCCCACAGATGAGCTATGTACTGTCCTTTATATATCTCAGCATCTGGAGGCAGGTTCATGCTATGTCTGTAGAGGAGACATTGCCAGGCAACAGAGTAAACCAATGTACACAGCCTCTGAGCCCCTTACCACCACCACCAGAAAAAAAAAAAAAAAGAAAGAAGAAAGAAAGAAAAAAGTCTTTGGTGAGATTTCCATTTAAGATTTAGAACACTTAGCCAATTTTCAAAAGTCCCCAAACACAGCAGTCCACTAGAATTTCCAGGGTAAAAAGTAAAGAGTTCACTGACATTTCTCTCATCCCATAAAATCAGCAGAAATTTTTATTAGTCTGTAGGTAAATCTTATCCCGATCTAGACTACATCCAACAGAAGTTACAACCCGTTTAAACCATTTCCCCTTCAAGCTGATGAAAACAAGGTCAAGGTTTCAGTCTCCTGGTGGATCACGCAGAGTCTCTGTTCTCTGAGCAGTATTGGACCCTCCAGGGAATATTCCACAAGTACTCTCAGAACCAATCTCATTGCTTTGCTTGCTTGGCTCTTTTAAGGACCAGAAACACAGTAATTCAGAGCTTATTCTTCACTACTTTACCCACAATTTACCCTGCTATCCTTGTTATTAATTGTTATACTACTGATTTCCTTCTTGGCTCAGGTGTGGGTTTCTGAATCACTTTGTCCCCCAGCTCTCTCCCAGAAATATGGAACAGTCCTCTCTCCTTCAAAATCTCAGATCCTGCATACTTTTCCTGCTTAGCACCATGATAACAGCACTTTCCACACTGTAATGTATTTGTGGGGCTCCCCTTCTACATCATAAGACCCTGGGGCACCATGCTCTGTTCACTTTGGTGAACTCAGTGCTTGCATAGGGCCTGACATATGACAGCTTCTCAATCAGGGTTTTTTTAATGGATGACCTGACTTCTTGACTATAGCCCTGGAATGCACAGTTGCATTTAGCTTCCAACCATGCTTGCTTTCCTTCCCAAGGTTAGGACCTTTTACTTAAATGCTGGCCTAGACTTCCCTTAGTTGCCCACCCCAGCTGCAGAGCCTTTGAATCAAGATAGTGTGACATTCTGCTGCTCCCTCTAGCCACAGCCAGCCTTATGCTACCCAGAAACCCTTCCTTCTATCCTACGGGAGAAATAAATGTGTCCTTGGACACAAAGGGGAAAAGAACACAGATGAACCAGTGCAAATCTACCTGAGCTATTTGAAATACAGTTCTAAGTGGGGCCATCTGCTCTGCCAAAGACCACATACACAGTTGAGCACCTACCAAGTGACAGGCACTACGCGATGCTTTACATACATCCCATTTAGCCCTGTTCTATGGGTTCTGTGAAGAACAATTATCTCCATTCCACAAATGAGAAAACTAAGATATGAAATTTTATGTAACTAACCAAAGATGACATAGCTCAGTAAACAGCGAGGTTGGGATTCACACCCATGTCTGTCCATCCATGTCTGTTTCCACTATACCACTAAGCCATAAGACAGTGGTCATAAAAACTGGGCTCTACCATGTGTACCTAATACTCTTGAAACAATGAAAAACATTATCTTCAAAACAGAAGACACTAAGACTAAGAAAAGAGTAAGACTTGGTACATAAGGGGGGAAACCCTTTGGTCAAAGGAATTTGATGACAGTTAAAATAGGCATAACAATGCAAAACATTGTAATTCTGGATGAATTAGATTAATGATGGTACAACATGCTAATGAATCATAGAAAGATTTAAAATAATTAGGAAAATCAGACTGGTCTTCATAAGCAAGAATCCCTGATTCTTTTTAAAACCTAATACTATATGAACAAAAGAATACTACGTAAGACCTAAGTTGATTATAAAATTGTAATCGTTTTTCCCACCCTGCTTTTTCAAGCACACAAACTGTCTCATTAGTTGGGAATATTAAATAACCCAGGCCAGAAGTGACTAGCACTCAAATAACTATGCAACACAAAATGTTCTCCTACAATCAGATGACTGAGCAAGATTAATCAGAGAAAGCATTTTCACTTTCAGATAATCTTCGAATACTTACCTAGAGAAAGTATTTAACTATTTCCTTGATCAAGTGACAGATAGCCATACCAAGTTTACATGAGGGGGAAAAAATGACATTTTAGAAAGACCCAGAGTTTTATTATATAAATCTGGGCTCCCCAATGTAGTGTCAAGTCACCTCTGCTTTGCCTCCTCTCCCTATTACCCCTTCCCCACTATCTGACTGCCTTGATTTATTGCTAGCATTAAAAAAAAAAAAAAAAAAAGTCCACAAATCCACTTAGTCAAGCATTCCAGTCACACTGACCTTCCTTGGGTCCCTCAAATGTGCCAGCTCTTCTACTTCATCTGTCTCAGTTTCCCCAACAGATTCCTCGCTTGGCTGCCTCCTCGTTCTCCGGGTCGCAGCCTAAGAGTGTTACCTTCTTGGCAAGGCCTTTCCTGACCACTGAATGTGAAGCCATCTCCTGCACTGTTCTGTCTTGCCCTACACATCTCTCTTCCACCAAAGCACTGGCCACTCTTTAGAAAGATACATTCCTGTGTGAGATTACTTGCGTAACACTCTCCTAAACCAAACCCATGAGGATAGGAACCTTGCTATTTTGTTCACCACTGTTTATCCATGATCTGCATAGTGTCCAGCAGCAGCTTCTAGTAAGAACTAGAAATATCTGCTAATAAGAGGATATACGAGTGTCAAATTAAGGGGAATCATCTGGGCTAGAGATTTCTATGTAGGAGTCATCAGCTTACTGATGATATCTGGACCCATGAGGCTTACATTACAGAATGTTCCTGAAATGTGTGTAAAATATTTGTGTTCATAAATTGCCTATTTTAAGGGCAGCTGGAGAACTTGGTATTTTCAAGGCTGTTGTGAATCATTTTGCAAAGAAAATTACACTACATTTTATCTTTTGAGTAAATCTCTTGGTCCGTGTTGGAATTACTTCACACAAAGTGCAATTATATCAGGTGAATAAAGTCATAACTAAACCCAAAAAAAATATTTGCTAAGTGAATCAAAACACATAATATCCCTATGTCTCTTATCAAGTGAATCTTCTATCAAAAAAACACTATCCCCAAACACACCTTTTCCAATACATTGTGACTGGCTCCAAACAAGACATCCCTTCCAGTGCTGTACCAATTAAAGTGGTTTTTATTTAAATCAAATATTTTCAGAAGTCTCACTTCTATTCATTTTTCCCACCTATAAATTATCATTTGATAAAACCTTAATTCTGATAATAACTGGCTTGAATCCACATGTGACTTTTTAAAGCAGTACTTTACATATTCTGAAGCTATGGCTTGATGTGTTTTTAAAATTATTTTTGCAACTATATCAGAAAATTTAATGTCTAGGGGTACCTGGGTGGCTCAGTCATTAAGCATCTACTTTCAGCTCAGGTCATGATCCCGGGGTCCTGGGATCAAGCCCCACATCGGGCTCCCTGCTCAGCACTCCCTCTCCCACTCCCCCTGCTTGTGTTCCCTCTATCGCTGTCTCTCTCTCTGTCAAATAAATAAATGAAATCTTTTTAAGAAAGAAAGAAAGAAAGAAAGAGAGAGAGAGAG
>JAPYYM010003379.1:0-11231 GCA_028534135.1 Potos flavus
GAGCGTGGTGACAGACCCATCACCAACACTGACATCACCGTTCCTGTCCGACACCCCTGCACCTCTCCGTCAGAGAGATCAAATGCCCGGGAATTTAAACCAAGCGTTACATCATCAGCAGGGGGGAGATGGGGAAACGCAGGACGTGTTTTAGCGAGAAATGGATTCACAGGAGATGAAAGGAATCTTTTAGATATTGGAAACCGCTGCCGCCAATGTTATTATCTCCACAGAATTCTTTGCAAGTCTGTTTGGCCGAGTTGAGCTCCTGAAGGCGGAGCTCAGCTCACTTCTTCCTGTGGTCAGTAATGAGGCAGTCTTACCCAGAGCCTCGTCCAGCACGGGCCCGGGCACGCCACGAGGCATCGAGCAAATGCCAGACGACGTCCAAGTCAAGGGCGGATGCTGTCTTATCCATGGCACAATCGTCCCTTTGGGCTTTTCTCGGCCCTGTCACTCACTAGCTGAATCACCTTGAGCTGGTTACTTAAACTCAGGAAAGTCCCAGTTTTGTTATCTGTAAAATGGGGGTGACATGTCTACGCCCCAGGGATGTTACAGAGTTGACACGAGATCGTGGAAAGCCCTGTAGCCAAGCCATCCACCTTGAGCCTGACATGATGAAAAAAAGCCAACTTTCATTCAATTATTGAGGTGGAGGGAGGAGAAGGAGTCAGATCACAGCACAGAGGTGATTTCCCCAAATTCCCCCGTGAAGTTCATCTTCCCAGAAGGAGGGCCTGCGCCGTCTCATGCCCTTGCCCGGTGAGGGGGCCCCCAAGCCCCCAGGCACCCTGCAGCCGACATGGAGAGTGGGGGACAGCATGCCCTGTCTTCGCCATACGGTCAGTCTTTCAGCTCCGTGAACCCCCCCATAGAATCCCACTTTTCTCAGCGCTTCCCCCCGGGCCCATTTGCTGCCGGAACGTCTGCCCTGATGTGCGCAGGCTTCCTGCACCACCATGGGGCGGATTCCAACATGGGCACACCCGGAGTGGCGGGGTCTGAGCGGGCCTGGCTGCTGGAAAGAGGTGAGAAGTTATTGAGGAGTCGAGGTCCTGCCTGCTCGCGCCCCCCGCCCCCCAGCTCCCCGGCAGGCTGACTTGGGCCGTTGGAGGCTCAGGGAGGTAGGAGGACTCGGGCCTTGTCTTTTCCCCCAGGCTCCTGGAGCACAGAGGAAGAGCAGGGCCCGGCCGCCTGGGTCTGGAAGTTCTTGGCCTTGGAGCACATCTGCCGGGGTCCCTAACGGCAGCCACAGGCAGGAGGAGTCGCCCACCCCCGCCCCTGCCAGCATACGGAGGCAGCTTCCGCCCTTTGTGTGCCACGGCCCGCGTAACTCAAGGCACCTGCCTTTCTCAGTCCTCCTTACAGGGACCCGCTGTAAGGGGTCCCTCCCGGCCAGTCGGTGACGAGCTTTGACAAAGCACTCCCCTGGCTTTAGTGGAAAGAATACATTGAATCAAAAACCATTACCCCCCACCCCGGGGTTTAAGCACTTTATTCTAATGTCCCCCATCAGCCGGGGGGCCCGGGATGCTTGTGGCCATCACTCCAGACGGTAACGCCGCACAACGCACCTGCCGTTGGGTCTCGACCGCCAGTGGGTGGGGTCTGGGCCTGGGAAGGTTCACCGGACCATGCATTTGTGGCCATTGGCGCCTGAAGACACCCGCTGGAGTGTGTCAGTCCCAGGGGGAAGAGCTGTGGTTTGGAGTGTATACAACCCGGAGAGATTGAGTTCTGCAGGTTGGTTGACTTTGACTCAGCCTTGGTCTTTCCCTTGTAAAACGAGGACAGTGCAAACCTGGGAGGGTTATTGCGGGTACACAACCATTCACACACTTACATCTGGGTCACCGAAGGCAGTTCACTTTCCCTAGGGTTGTAGGCTGCAGCTGTTGTCACCGTAGACTGATTGTCAGAGCATGAGGTGACCCCACCCGAGAGTCCGAATTCTGAAGAATTCCGAAGAATTCCAAAGAAGCGTCTCTCTCCAGTCGTGAACGGCTTAGATGGGAAATCAAATATAAAACCAAGTGTGCATTGCTATGACCAATGGTCAAATCCTTACCTTTTCCAGAACATCCCATGTCCTTTACATGACCGCCATCATGTGCGCATACGTATGTAGGCTAAATAAGACGTGCCTCCTTCGGTTAGTTGTGTGAACAGATCATCAACTTCTTCAGTCTGGGGCTGTCTTCTGTTTCATGTATGTTTTCTCCTTCAAAGAAGAATTGAATGAAAAATGGCTGAATGGACGGATGGATGGACGTTTCCTTTCTTTAAAAAAAAAGTCTATGTCTGACTTTGTTTTGCAAGAGAATAAAATGCTTAATTCTGATTGGCGTTTAGAAACCAGGGTCCCCCAGTAGTCCCCTTGTTAAGGACAGGAAGCAGTTTTGCTCTAGCCTTCTCCCGCTCCGTGGAAGACTGTCGGTAAATCTGTCCTCAAGCTATTCATTTATGGTTGGATTTGTGAATCCTTTCAGAATGTCTTCGAGCAAGTAAGCAAGCGGTTAACATGTCCTTTCCCCAATAAAACAAAACTGAGCCTTGTTCTTTCATAGAAAGCCTTAGGCTTTCTGTGTCGAGATTCACACATTCCTTACCCCCCCCCCCACCTCCCTTTAAATATGCCACCATTCCACCTTTATAAACCAGTAGTTTCTGCTTGGATTACTTCTGATCCACCTCTCCTGACTTCTCTTTACTTATTAATCCAGCCAAATTTTTGTTTAATAGGATACCACATTATTCAAGGCCAATCTCTTTTCCTAGAAGGGAACAATTAGAGAACAATCCTAAGAAAATAAGATAATATGAATCGAAAAACAAATTCTAAGCTCTGACTGGCCCCGGGCACATAACAGTCTTCATTCTTGATCCTACTTCATCTCCAACCCAAGTCAGTGTAGGGCATCCTCAGAGTGATGACTTGGGGCTCCCCAGAATCCTCAGGCATCAAAACGATCTCTCTTCCCTTGCCTTTGCTGTCTGTGGCAACGAGGTGAGCTCACGGGCATAATACACACTCACTCAAAAACATACATTGAAAGGATTGGTTGGTTAGACTAGCAGAAACTTAATCTAGCCGCTCATTTCCCAAGCATTGCACGAACTAGATATATGAAGCCATCCAGTTACTGCATAAAATGTAACAAATCGGTAAACATTACAATTTCACGTAATTATGCCCAATTAGTCACTCAGAATGATTTATCAGAGAGGTGTATATACAAGACCCCTTGCTTTGACCTTTGAGACACATGTGTTTACCTTTCAGGAAATACCTTTCTCCGTCTTCTTAATCTGAGATTTATTTTAAGGGGTGAGTACCACACCCCTTGTCTCTGTATCCTCATATTTAATAGTGATACACTCCGTACTCCAGTGTCTTTGTCTCTTCTTTGGGAGTAAGGGGAATCTAGGTCTTGGATTTACCTCAATGCTGGTTTGTTTAAAGAATGTTCATTCCTGAAAAATGAGGTCAAGTTTCTTCGCACTCTCTTCTCTGGCTTTTCTTGCAAACCTTCCTTTTTTCACTGTCCAACATGCCTTGGAATGTGCCAGCTCATGACTCTGCCAAGTAATGATGTTTGCAAAATGAACGTCAAATGCCTTGAGCTTCGGAGAGGTGTGTATCAGAGTCTGCTGCTTTTAATGAACTTCTGTTAACTGACATTTGCTGTATCTGCCCAGTGCACGGGGGTGGATGGGAGGAGGCTGGGTGGGAGGCAGGAGAGGCAGGTAGCAGGACCACGTGCTGTGTTTCCAGGGGAGGAAGGTGGTATGGCCAAGTCCTGGGTTCTGGGACCCGGCGTGGGGGTGCCACCAGTGTCTCCGGTGGTCTGCTTCCCGGGATCCCGCCTGCTGAGAAGGACAGCAATCGACATGAGATCGAACGTGCTGCAGACAGTGGGACCAAAGAGGAGACGCTTGTGTCTGAATTGCAGGACTGTTGCATGGAGCTGCGAGAAAGAAAAAAACAAACCTGTGCGCGATTGTAAGGCAAGGAGCTAGCGGCACCTGCCTCGCCGACGGACGCCTCTTAGAGACGCGGCAAGTTCAGCCTAAGTAACAAGGAAATACAGGTAGTTTTCTCAGGCAGCTATAAACGTCTTCTTTCTTCACATCTGAAACGGCGTATCATGTGAAGTGTCTTCAGCTTTCTGTCCGAGATGGCAGGAAGGTGACTGTGCCTGACTTTTGGCAGAGAACGAAATGTCTCGAGAGATGCTTTGAGATCTGGGTGCTGCTGTTCGCAGATGATCACTGGCATTTTTATAAACTATGAAATCCTTCCCGAAGGTCAGCAGTCCTCAGATAATAGGAAGGGGCAGTGGGCCCGTGGGGGTCATGAATCTTTTTTGGAGTTGGGTCACATGCCTTTTGGCATCTTAATAGTCACGTGGACACACAATGTTGCCTACAGTGAGGAACCATGAATGCTTGCTCTGGGTGAGGACCTGGCTCCCTCCAGCAGTATTTATACAAACCAAACCAAACATGGGTGGGTCATTGGTGGGGAGTGGGGTAAACACCCCTGGAGGGGCTTTTGTAGACTCGTAAAGAAGGCGAAACTCTTCCAACCCATGTCCAATACGTGCTTCTCAGAGAAATCCCACATTAGGCTAGAAAGCTCTGACGGCACCCCTCCAAGAAGACCTGGGTCTCTGCTTCAGTCCCTCCTCCGACCTTGTAACACATCCTTCAAAACGTGCGCACACCGATTCTCTACTATTTCTGATTTCTCTAAAATAAAAACCGACGGTAGAAACTTAGTTTTATATTCTCTCAGGGGACATAATATCATTCCCTTTCAACAGATGAGGAGAGGGACACTCAGAAATATTAGGTAATTTACCTGTGAGGGATTGTTCCTGCATTGACCCTCGTTGAAATTTTCCAGAATCTTCTTCCCTTTCTACGTGCCTCTAAGGTAGAGTTGGCCGAAAGTAAAGCAGAGAGAGATTTAGGAGGTGAAATGAGGCAGTGGCTGGAGGTGGTGAGAGAGAAGGGGGGCTATCAGAAGGCCCCACGTTGCCTTTGCCCTTCCCTGACCCGTGTCCAGTCCTTTTCACGGCTGCTGGCCCCGGTGACCAACAGGGACCAGAGGGCCGCCACTAGAGGCTGCAGCTCTCTTGTACAGACCTTTACGTCCCCGTCTCCCCCCACAACTGGGGCAGCTCTAATTCCTGCAGCAGATTATTACTCTGCAATAGTCATGCCTTTACTCTCCAACCTCAGCTCTGGCTG
Organism: Potos flavus; assembly: GCA_028534135.1. Classification (NCBI taxonomy): domain Eukaryota; kingdom Metazoa; phylum Chordata; class Mammalia; order Carnivora; family Procyonidae; genus Potos; species Potos flavus. The sequence goes on from JAPYYM010003379.1 coordinate 5,260, forward strand.
GTGCAGTCCCATGGCTCTCCGGGTTTTTAGGCAACGTGAACGTTTGCTTTTTACAATAGATCACTGATTCTGTTGAATTAAGAGTTCTCCTTTCTTAACTATCCTTCCTGTGTTTTATGTGCTCATTTTTAAAGGGCTTTTCCTCAAACATAGCCTTGAACTAGAGATTGGAGAGTTGAATGTAATGGTGGAAAGTGGCCAGGAGTAGAAAGCCCTACGTTTTTTAAGAACAACAGAAATAGCTCCTTATAGGGTAACGTTTCTAAGTTGATTAGAATCCGTATGCATGAGAAACACTGATTTGATGGGAACTGGAAGGAACCTGTCTTGGAGTGAAAAATTCATCGTGAATAATTTGCCATGGTTGGTCTAGGCACAGGTGTGTCACTTTTGTTGATTTTCAAAGAACCAGCCTTTTCCTTTGTTAGTTAATTTACTGGTTTTCTATTCTCTTGTCTATTTATTTCTGCTCTGTTCTGTATGTCCTTCCTTCTGCTCTCTTTGGGTTAGGTTTGCGGTTTTTCTGCTTGCTTCTTAAGGTGGAATGTTAGGGTATTGACTTGCGATCTTTTTTCTTAATATAAGTGTTTATAGCTAAGAACCACTTTTACTGTATCATCTAAGAGTTGGTATATTATGTTCTCATTTTCATTCGGCTCAAAGGATTTTTTATTTTCAGTTTATGTGGTTTCTTCTTTAAACCATTTGTTATTTATTAGTGTGTTGTTTAGTTTCCATATATTGGTGTAAATTTTTTCAGTTTTCTGGGTGTTACTGATGTCTAGAGTCGTTCCACTGTGATCAAAAAGACATCTGTAGGATTTTAATCTTTTAAATTTATTAAGAATTGTTTTGTGGCCCAACATACGGTCTGTCCTGGAGAGAATGTTCCATGTGCACTGAGGGGCCTGTGTGTTGGTTCGCTACTCTTGGGTTAGGCGCTCATGGAATTTTGTGATAACACGTAACAGACTTGGGTTTCTCACGTGGACATCCAACCAGAACCTATCAGTGGTGTATCAGCTCAACAGCAGCACAAAAAACCAAATTCTTCTTTTTCTATCTGCAGATGTCAAGTGAAATATAAACATAGATTATCTGGGCTGCTTGCTATTTAAAAGGACCCATCATCCCAGAGACCATTCAACCGACAGTATTTCTCACAATTCTAGTAATTACCGAAAATCACCACTTACGGCCATTCTCTTCAACCGAAATACCATTTTATCTTATTTCCCATTTAATGCACTTTGAAAATTTGCACATACAGCTAAGGAAGGACACAGCTTCCGAAAATACTGGGCTCACTTGTCTCAGGTGTCTGTGTGCATTGGCTTGAAGTCATTACCTTTTGGGAGCCCGAAGGTATAAAATCCCATCACAGAACACTTTGCCTCCCCATCCCCGAAGTGCCGAGAGTGGCTCGTACATTCTCATGTTTGCGTCCTGATCGGACGTCGGGGGGGCCAGAGGAGCAGGTGTGACGAGGCAGCATAAGGCATTCCCCATCCTTAGGACCCAGAGCCATTAATGTGCAAATTGGAAAAGAAACTACACATAATCAAGGAAAGTAAGTCAAGGGGTGGCCAACACATGCATGATGTGATCTCGAAATAATTCTCTTAACAAATATCCCTTGCCGTCTATTACATAAGATAAATGTAGATTATCGGAAAGAGATGTAGATTATCTATCCCTCACTGGTGAAATGACTCTGGGCGTGTTTCTAGACTCTGTGAGCCTTTGTGTCTTCGAGTGTACAATGGGAGTGATGATAAGACTTCAGCAATTTGTCGTAATCATTAGCAATAATACCTCCAAGTACAATTATGGTGCCTGGTATGTGTAGTGCACTTTTAGCACAGAGTTGTATTTTTACCACTGTTGGAAGTGTTTCTTTTAGCTTATGAGACCGACTCATGACATTTAGGTCCCGATCATTAGACCTTCCTCCCTCTGTCAGATTCTCTGCTCTCTGACCGTCAGCCGTTGAGGGGGTCTTAAGCAAGCAGCCAGGGGCAGTCAGGGACAGATCCTTGGGTGCTGTTTTTCTGTCCAAACCATCCGTGCCTGAAGCCTGAACCAACGAGACACACCAGGTTTATTTATAAGAAGGAACAAAGGTGTTTCAAGGGAAGCAAGCTACAACAGAATACAATCGATAACGGGATAACAAACATATACAGAATATGAACCCCAGTGGACTGACTTGCCTTCAACGACCCCCAAAGCCTTCTGCGTTTGACCACGTCAAGTAATTACATCGGTGAGTAACCACCTGCCTCCTGTCCTCCGGCTCTCCCTGGGCCAGAAGGCCTTCTCCCTTCAAAGTGAAGTCCAGGGCTCGCTTGAAGTCCTATGAACTTGTCATCATCAGTCTAAATTCAGTGGAAGCTCAATCTTTTATTACACTTATTTATTTATTTGCACGTGCACGCGCGCGCGCGCGAGAGAGAGGCGGGCTCGCCACCAGGGACCCGGCAGTGGGACACAGCGCTCGGCCTCGTGGCGCTCACCCTCTCCCTCCTTTGCTGGCTTACTTGTGGCTTATTTGTCCCTCTGACTCTTTTCGGGTTTTGGTGTCAGTGTGAGGACATGTACACAGTGTTGCGATGGGGAGTGATGAGCTGGGAGAGGGACTTAGGGAAGTACCCCTGTGGGCTGACTCGTCCGTGAGATTGAAAGGACGAGAAGGAGCGGGTCTCCTGCTTGTGAATGGGAGGGGAGGAGAGAGAACGAGGGGGATTGCATGTTCGAGAGGCATCTCTGAAGGGCCTGGGAGAGAAGGCGCGTGGCTCGTTGTGAGACACATGGGGCCGGGGTGGATGCGGGAGGGATGACCGCCAACAGTGACACAGAAAAACCAGGATAAGGAGTTAGCACTTTATTCTCAGCGCTGTGAGCAGCCCCGGAAGCGTCTGATGCTGGTGGTGGCAGTGCAGAGAGGAAGGAGAAACGGTTCCACGGTACTCAAAATAAAATAAATAGTAGAATTTGCTGATGGATTTGATTTACAGGCAGGGTGGGAGATTGGAGAATTTATGATGGTATCTGTGCTCAATATTAAACTGACTTTAATATTGACTCCACCATCTGTAATTGAGAAGACTGAGGGAAGGGCAGGTTCCCAGGGGGGAGCACTCTGCCTGCGGAGCTGGGGTGCCCGGGAGAGGTCCAGGTAGCAATGTCAATGCCATGTCTATGATAGCAGCGAGAGAGGAGGTCCAGGCTGAAAGAAGGCGAAGGAGAAGGTGGCATACAGGCAATATTTGGAGGCAAGTAATGACCCATCACACCTAGGAAGAAAAGGCTGATAAAAAGAGAGAAGGTCCTTAAGATTCTCCCAGAGGAGACTCTGGAGGTGTGTCTGCTGGGGTTGGAGGACAGACAGAGGCCGAGGTGAGGACAGAAATGTGCCCATTGGTTATGCAGCATGGAGGGCTTTGGAGACGCTGAGAGGAACAATTTCTTGCCAGTTCACTAGGAGCAGTGGGGCTCAAAGCCAGATTAGTGTTCACTGAAGGGTGAAGGGGGGGTGAAGAAGTAGGGACAATATTGCAAAGACTCTTAGAGACAGCGTTGTGGTGAGAAGCCAGGAATGAGGTGGGAGCCTTCACAGGACCAGCCGGAGACACAAAATCGAACTTTCTGAAGTCCTTTCAAAATTCCACTTGCTTTTCCTTAACTGCTTACATCTGAAAATTCTACTATGAAGCAAAAGATGTGCCTTGAGTTGTATCTTAGCTTTCCTTCTATTGAATAAGATATAGTTGTGTCAGGGAACACCGTAACTGTAAGACATAATGAGCTGATGGGTAGATGCCGGGGACAGCCGTTGATGAGTTGGGCACCTTTGTGTAAATGTATTAAACGCTTAACACTTGCAGACACTGTGAGAGGACAGTAAACAGTAAACACCGGATGGACCATCAGTCCACACAGCATGACTTTTTTCAAGGAACTTATCGTTTGTGGGGCACCTGGCTGGCTCAGTCGGTTAAGCGTCCTACTTGACTCTTGGCTCTGATTCAGGTCATGATCTCAGGGTCATGAGATCGAGCCCCGCCACGGGCTCTGTGCTCCGCGGGGAATCTGCCTGACATTCTTTCTCCCTTCCCCTCTGCCCCTCTCCCACCCTCTGTCTTTCTAAGAAAAAAAAGTTATTCCAACCAGCCATCCACAGGGTTCACGCGTTGGCTATTTTAGCAGCGGACAAAAATGGAACTGCATTGGTACTCACTTTCTTTGGCTGGGCGAGGTGCGGTGGCTCCCTGGGTTGAGGAATGGTGTCCTGGGTAGAGGCGAGAGTGAAGACAATGGGTTCGTGTCCCAGAGGTTAAAACAGAAAAGATCTTTGTTTGGTTGGAGAGAGCCTAGAATTCACAGGTCACAAAGACACCATCTTCTAGACATGCTAGCACAACTGTAAACGGTCTCCCTACATTGTTCATCTCCACTTTGACCTAAGCACTCCCTGACTTTGTGGGGTTTGCTTAGTACTCCTTTTATCATGTGGTTGCCCCAGGAAGTCAATGAAACTTTCTGTCCGGCCGCAAGAACCAAATGGTGATTTTTATATGGATAGAACTCACGCTTTCCAATTTTTAATCTCTCAATTAAGTGTCCACTGTAGTACCTCCCTAGAAAACAAAACCAAGAATGTTTTAGACAAAGGGTTATTTTTAATATAGATAAATCCTTGATAGGTGTCATTGAACTTGAAGATGAGGCATTAAGTCTATCAGCCAGAGGTTTGCAACGTCTTTGAAATGCGTTTTGGTTCAAGGAGAGGTAGCAAAACTATCTAGAAATTGTCACAAGTGTGAACAGAAATTACATTTGCTTGGTTCAATATGCCGCAGGCAAATAGAGCTCAGTAGAACTGATGTGAGGGATACTGACCTATAAGTAAAGTGACCTTATAAATTAGCATCCAAACAGGGTACACGGAGAGGAGAAAGGAGACTATTAATATTCATGTCAAGACAATAGGCAAGAACGCGGTTGCCCCGGGACAAGCCAGGATGTATGTCACCTTGCAGAGGTTTCTCATTTGTAGGAGCATTTTGGTCGCGGTCTTCCCTGACAGGCAAGAAGAGGGACCAGGAGACTGCTCTCTTGGCAGACCAGTTAAACACGTCCCCCACGGGTTTGTTTCCAAGGGCAACAAGAGTGTAGTTTTCAGTAGCTTGCATTGCGATCGTAAATTTGAGAATTCCGCTGTTTTCACCTCTCTTGTTGCTACATGCTCCAATCTCTGCTCGAATTTACACCCGGAGATGTGGTTGAAATGTATTCGCTGTGGAACTATGACATTTCAAACCTGGCTACAAAATTTGGAGATATAAAGAAAGGATTCGTATGCCGGGAAGAAAGCCCCTCGCTCACGAGGGTAGCTCCAGCTTGCCTCTGAACGCCCTGACTTTGCCATCCTTGAAGACCTCATCATTTGCATTCTTAAAAATCTCTATTTTGATTCTCTAGTCATACTGATTATCTTCACTGGTCAACCCCAAGCTGTCTTCAGTGATGTTTCCTGACGTCCACATCCTTGGAAGATTCCAAGCGTAGGGTCGTGAAGTTAGATTTAGAATAATTACCTTTAGTCGCTTGGATCTCCTGTTCTTATTCTCGTTTAGGATTTCACTACTGTTTTTGGTAGTGTTTTCTGGATTGCTGAAAAATCACACGTAAAGCTAATTTCACAATTGTATCAACTATAAGTGATACGGTTTGGGCATTTGATAGGTACTGAGCTACACTGTCTCAAGCAATTACATTAATATCTCAAAGCCAAAAACCAAAATAAAAAATAATACCCAGGGATTGCAATGGATCCTTTAAGAAAACACTTGCCAAGAGTAAAGGGACATTAAATACAACACATTTGTTTTTTCCTGTGACAGAAACACATTACATTTATTTCAGGTACTGATAAAAAACAGAATTACAATCTTTGATGAGGAAGGTGA
>JAPYYM010000338.1:0-14821 GCA_028534135.1 Potos flavus
CCCCCCCCCCCCCCCCCCCCCCCCCCCCCGAGCCTGGTGTTGGGTATTGAGGAGGGCACATATTGCATGGAGCACTGGGTGTGGTACATAAACCATGAATCCTGTAACACTGAAAAAATAAAATAAAAATATTTGGTGGAAAGAAAAGAAATTAAAAAAAAAAAAACACTGAAAGAGTAATGTTATAAACAAGCTTTCAGTGTTTCTTGGAGATAGGAAGCATTTGATTGGGTTTCTTTTTATTTTTTTTAAGTATTCTGATGATAGGGGAAGTCGTGAGAAATAATGGGAGTTCTGTAGTTCTCCAGAAATTAAAACAATTTCAGAACCAAAGTAGAATTTATTTTTTCTCTAAGGTTTCATTTTAATGGAGAAGTTCTTTATACATCTTTGATACCAGCCCTTTATCAAATAGGTCATTTGCAAATATCTTTTCCCATTCTATGGGGTTCCTCTTAGCTTTGTTGACTGTTTCCACTGCTGTGCAGAAGATTTTTATCTTGATGAAGTCCCAAAAGTTCATTTTTGCTCATTTCCCTTGCCTTTGGAGGCGTGTCTTGCAAGAAGTTGCTGTGACCAATGTTGAAGAGGTTACTGATTGTGTTCTCCTCTAGGATTTTGATGGATTCTTCTCACATTGAGGTCTTTCATCCATTTTAAGTTTATCTTTGTGTATGGTGTAAGAGAAAGGTCCAGTTCAATCTTCTGTATGTAGCTGTCCAATTTTCCCAACACCATTTATTGAAGACACTGTCTTTTTTCCATTGGATATTCTTCCTGCTTTGTCAAAGTTTAGTTGACCATAGAGTTGAGGGTCTGTTTCTAGGGTCTCTATTCTGTCCATTGGTCTATGTATGTGTTTTTGTGCCAATACCATGCCGTCTTGATCACAGCTTTGTAATATAGCTTAAAATCAGGCAACATGATTCCCCAAGTCTAGTTTATATTTTTCAACATTGCCCTGGCAATTCTGGGTCTTCTCTTGTTCTATACAAACTTTAGGGTTATTTTTTCCAGCTCTGTGAAAAATGTTGGTGGCATATCTTTTTATGCATTTTTAATGCATCTATTCTTTATTTATTTAAACCTATAAGGTGGACTAGTTTCAGCCCAACCTCTAAGGAACAGAATACATTGTTATGGGTTGAGTTTTTTCTCCCCATCAAAATTCCTATACTGAAGTCCCCAGAACCTAAGTATGTGATTGTATTAGGAGATAGGGCCTGTAAGGAGTTGATTTTAACTTAAGATACGACCATTAAGTTGGTGGTGGGTATTGAGGAGGGCACGTATTGCATGGAGCACCGGGTGTGGTGCATGAACAATAAATCTTGTAACACTGAAAAAATAAATTAAAAATATAAATAAATAAATAAATAAATAACCCCCCCCAAAAAAAAGTTGGGCCATATTCCAAACTGGCTAGTGTCCTTTTAAGAAGAAGAAATCTAGACACAAAAGAGACACCTGGGATATGTGTCCGCAGAAGAAAAGATCATGTGAAGATACGGTGAGAAGCTGGCCATTTACAAGCCAGGAAAGAGGCCTTAGAAGAAACAAAACCTGACAACAACTTAATCTTGAAACTCTAACCTCCAGAACTATGAGAAAATAAATTTTTGTCTTTTTAAAGCTATTCAGTCTGTGGTCTTTTGTTATGGTGGCCTTAGAAAACTAATGCAGGCAGGAATCATTTTTTTTAGCCTACTTTCCACTGATATCCTTCTCAAGCCATCAAGAATGGCTGGCAAAGGGAGGCCTTCTTAATGGTCTGGTAAGGTCTCTCTCCTCCTCTTTAACCAGTATGACCAGGACACCTAATGGGCAGAAGAGCCTATGCACCAAGACCAGTTTCTTTCATCTTTTACATCAGGTCTGAACAAGGTACGAGTGATTTTCGTCACTGGAATATTTTGTTCTCTCTGTGAGGTCCCCAGAAGTGGCCAGAGACAGAAAAGCCCTGGAAGAAGGAGCATAGGTGGGAGATCCCACCAACTTTTAGTTAAGGCCAAATGGAAAGGCAGAAAAGCCCTGGATATGAATAAAGAAAGCTTGTGTGTATTATAAGTTGGCTAATTGAATTTAAATTAAAAAAAAAAAAAGAAAGAAACCTCTGTGTTCAGCCCTGCTCTTAAATAGTTTTTCGTTTGGTGAGACCAAGAAACTCTAAGCCATTAGTGTCTCTAAACCTTGGCTTTCTCATAAATAAACAGGTGATAATGTGCATCTTACAGGTCTCTTACAGTGGCTAAATGAAATGTTATGTAAGAGCTGATTATTATAAATTCTGGATGAATTGGAACCTGGATAGTTACTATGAAGGCATGCCAAATCCCACAAGGGCCACACCCTCCATCCAATTCCAGCTCCTCTACTTGCTCATGAGGAGGCCAAGTTAGACCAAATTTGATATTTTTTGGAAACTGGGCCAAACAGAGTCAACAAGAAGCATATGAGCTGAACCTTTTGCAGAAAGAGGTGAGCCTGTAAAAAGAATTCGTACCCATATTAATAATACAATGGGAATTGAATGTAATCAATAGGGATAGTACATAGGAATATAATCCTAGTTTCCATCAAGGGACCTAAGTTGAATCTTTAGGAAGCTCCATTACAGAAATGGAATTTGGTATACAGAAAAAAGTAACCTACTCAATTATGTTGTAACTTAGCTGAAGTTACTGTTGTGTTGTCAGAGAGGAGGTTGGTGTAGAGGGTATCCATGGATGTTAGAGAAAAGGGAGACAAAAACAGAATGTGTCGATGTGGCACTGACACTATCCAAGGACAAAGTCCACTGAGTCTATGGCTCAACCTGTGCCACTGAAACAGAAATCTCCCAAAGGCTGGAGAGACCAATTCATACCTACCCTGGCTCTAGATAAATATCTCAGAAGAAGTCTAAGCCCTTTTGACATTTTCTTCTATTCTTTAAACTCTCTTGTGCACTCAAGTCTGCTCTCCTGAGTGGTCAGAACTTGGATGAATGGCAGATCTGGGTAATTCAGCTTTGTTTATGGAGAATGGGAATTAGTGCCTCTGTGTCTGATCAACTATGGGTGAGGTTTTTGGTCTCACCAAACGAAATCCAGACCTTGAACCTATGGTGATCCCTTTCTGAGGCCCACTCTCTGCCAGTGGTCATCTCTTTGTAATAACACTTAACAAATTAGTGGGGCTTTTTGGATCAGAAGTTCTTACCCAGTTCTGAGTTCTTCCTGGTCTTCTCTGTCTCTTCTCCTCAAACTTCCTTAACACACATACACACACACACACACACACACACACACACACACACACACACACACATCCAAAATGAAGGAGCTATGGCCTAGAAATGGTCTAGAAGCAGCATGTGTAATCCAGCTTAAGTATTTTGGTAAATAGTTAGCTCAATATGTGTCACTTGTGAGATATGGTGGCCAAAAGTTAACACCATCTTTGACTGCATTGATAAAAATGCAGTTGCAGTGTCTAGAACCAGGAAGGTGACTGTCTTGTTCTACTTTGCACTGGTCAGACCACAGAATATTTTCCCTTATGGGCACCACACCCTGAGAGGGACATTGACAAATGGGACAGCCTCAGCCCCCACGTTTCCCTAGATATGGTTGTGGGTTCACACTTCCCCCAGAGCAACCTTATCCTGCAAGATCACCACAACCCAGCCCTGCTTGCAACCTAGCCTCAAGCCATATCAGGAAGCTCTAATCAGCCAGAGAACCAGGAGTCCTGGAGAATTTGAGGTCTTATATTTTTCTGCCTCTCAGGCATTAGAGACTTAAAATCATGAGTCAATTCAAGTAAAGGCCACTATATTTTGTTATAAAGCATCATAAGTAGTAGCCACTCAGGCCACTGCCACCTACCATAGGCCAAACTATTTTCTGCTTTCGGAAGACTTTCTTAGGTCCCAAGCCTATGTAAGTATCTCACAGTCAAGCATGAAGAAAGTGGAAATGTGGGTGTACAGAACAGACAAAATGGACCACTTTCCCCAAATTCTTTGGACTTGCAAATATATAAACAGTTGGGAGAAGTTCTTGCTTAGTATTGTGGTTTTCCTAATGGTGGGTGGTGTCTATACAGTGGATCACTGGAGTTTGATGGATCACTCTGGGGCCACACTTTACCCTGCAATTCATGGTTCTTGAAGCAGGAGGTGGTTTCTCACTGCAGAGCATGGCAGCAGTTACAAGCATCTTTGAGTGTGGTGTTACTGTTTTCTTGAAAGAATAGGTACAAAAATGTCTGTGGTGTCCTTATCATCCTCTTTCCTTACATTGCCTGTTGATGCGGTTGATGTTCTTGCCCTAGTTGATGTTATTGCTCTTGTTCTTATAGATCTTGATATTCATACTATTGCTCTGAGTTTTCATGTTGCTAACATTGTTCCTTCTGATGATATCAATAGTGCTATAAATCCAGTAGCACACAGTCCTACTAGATTTCCCCAAGTTACAGGTTCCCCAGTTTCTTCAGAGGGTATTTAGTCTACCCATTGCATGCTTTTATTGGCTTTCCTAGAAAGGTGTACCAGTGGACTTGTCCTGGGGATACAGAGGATAGTCTCTGGCTCATTTTTGGCCAAAGATTAATAATGAAGCACTAGATCACATATTCAACTAGTGTTTTTACAGATAACTCTATGTTTTTTTCGGCTTTATATCAAGCTTTAGGTTATTTTCTTATTTATTTTCATTTTTAAACATATAATGTATTATTTCTTTCAAGGGTACTGGTCTGTGATTCATCAGTTTTACACAATTTACAGCACTCCCCATAGCACATACCCTCCCCAATGTCCATCACCCAGTCACCCCATCCCTCCTACCTCCTCCCCTTTAGCAACCCTCAGTTTGTTTCCTGAGATTAAAATCTCTTATGGTTTCTCTCCTTCTCTGGTTTCATCTTGTTTCATTTTCCCCTCCCTTCCCTTATGATCCTCTGTCTTGTTTCTCAGATTCCTAATATCACTGAGATCATATAATTGTCTTTCTCTGATTCACTTATTTCGTGTAGCATAATACACTCTAGTTCCATCCACATCATTGTAAAGAGCAAGATTTGGGGGCTTTTGATGGCTGCATAATATTACATTGTGTGTGCGCACGTGTGTGTGTGTGTTTGTGTGTGTGTGTGTGTATTACATTTTCTTTAACCATTCATATGTTGATGGACATCTGGGCTCTTACAATAGTTTGGCTATTGTGGACATTGCTGCTATAAACATTGAGGTGCACGTGCCCCTTCAGATCACTACATTTGTATCTTTAGGGTAAATACTCAATAGTGCAATTGCTGGATCATAAAGTAGCTCTATTTTCAACTTTTTGAAGAAACTCCATACTGTTTTCCAGAGTGGTTGCACCAGCTTGCATTCTGACCAACAGTGTAGGGGTGTCACCAACACCTGTCATTTCCTGACTGCTTAATTTTAGCCATTCTGACTGGTGTGAGGTGTTACCTCACTGTGGTTTTGATTTGTATTTCCTTGATGCAGAATGATGTTGAGCACTTTTTGACGCGTCTGTTGGCCATTTGAATGTCATCTTTGCAGAAATGTCTGTTCATGTCTTCTGCCCATTTGTTGATTGTGTTATTTGTTTTTTGGGTGTTGAGTTTGATAAATTCTTTATAGATTTTTTTTGGATACTAGCCCTTTATCTGATATGTCATTTGCAAATATCTTCTCCCATTCTGTTAGTTGTCTTTTAGTTTTGTTGACTGTTTCCTTTGCTGGGAAAAAGCTTTTTATCTTGATGAAGTCCCAATCATTCATTTTTGCCCTTGCTTCCCTTGCCTTTGGCAATGTTTCTAGGAAGAAGTTGCTGTGGCTGAGGTCCAAGAGGTTGCTAATTGTGTTCTCCTCAGGGATTTTGGTGGATTCCTGTCTCACATTGAGGTCTTTCATCCATTTTGAGTCTATTTTTGTGTGTGGTGTAAGGAAATGGTCCAGTTTCATTCTTCTGCATGTGACCGTCCAATTTTCCGAACACCATTTGTTGAAGAGACTGTCTTTTTTCCACTGGACATTCTTTCCTGTTTTGTTGAAGATTAGCTGACCATAGAGTTGAAGTTCAATTTCTGGGCTCTGTATTCTGTTCCATTGGTCTATGTGTCTGTTTTTGTGCCAGTACCATACTGTCTTGATGATTACAGCTTTGTAATAGAGCTTGAAGTCTGCAATTGTGATGCTGCCAACTTTGGTTTTCTTTTTCAACATTCCACTGGCTGTTCAGGGTCTTTTCAGGCTCAATATAAATTTTAGGATTATTTGTTCTATTTCTTTGAAAAAAGTTGATGGTATTTTGTAGGGATTGCATTAAATGTGTAGATTGCTCTAGGTAGCATAGACATTTTCATAATATTTGTTCCTCCAATCCATGAACATGGAATGTTTTTCCATTTCTTTCTGTCTTCCTCAATTTCCTTCATAAGTACTCTATAGTTTTCTGAGTACATATTTTTTACTTCTTTGGTTATCTTAGGTATCTTATGCCTCTTTAGGTATCTTATGGTTTTGGGTGCAATCATAAATGGGATCGACTCCTTAACCTCTCTTTCTTCTGTCTTGCTGTTGGTGTGTAGAAATACAACTGATTTCTGTGCATTGATTTTATATCCTGACACTTTACTGATTTCCTCTATGAGTTCTGGAAGTTTTGGAGTGGCATCTTTTGTGTTTTCCACATAAAGTATCATATCATCTGCAAAAAGTGAGAGTTTAACTTCTTCTTTGCTGATTCAGATGCCTTTTATTTCGTATTGTTGTCTGATTGCTGAGGCTAGGACTTCTAGTACTATGTTGAATAGCACTGGTGATAGTGGACAGCCCTGCCGTGTTCCTGACCTTGGGGAAAAAGCTCTCAGTTTTTCCCTACTGAGAATGAAATTTGCTGTGGGTTTTTCACAGATGGCTTTTATGATATTGAGGTATGTACCCTCTATCCCTACACTGTGAAGAGTTTTGATCAAGAAAGGATGCTGTGGGGTGCCTGGGTGTCTCAGTGGGTTAAAGCCTCTGCCTTCAGCTCAGGTCATGATCTCAGGGTCCTGGGATCGAACCCCACATTGGGCTCTCTGCTCAGCAGGGAGCCTGCTTCCCTCTCTCTCTGCCTGCCTCTCTGCCTACTTGTGATCTCTCTGTCAAATAAATAAAATCTTAAAAAAAAAACAAAGAAAAAGAAAGGATGCTATACTTTGTCAAATGCTTTATCAGCATCTATTGAGAGTCTCATGTAGCTCTTGTTCTTTCTTTTATTAATGTACTGTATCACATTGATTGAACTGTGGATTGAACCAACCTTGCAACCCAGGAATAAATCCCACTTGGTCCTCATGAATAATCCTTTCAATGTACTGCTGGATCCTATTGGCTAATACTTTGGTGAGAATTTTTGCATCTATGTTCATCAGGGATATTGGTCTGTAGTTCTCCATTTTGATGGGGTCTTTGTCTGGTTTTGGATCAAGGTAATGCTGGCCTCAAAAATGAGTTTGGGATTTTTCCCTCCATTTCTATTTTTTGGAACAGTTTCAAGAGAATAGGTATTAATACTTCTTTAAATGTTTGGTAGAATTCCCCTGGGAATCCATCTGGCCCTGGGCTCTTGTTTTTTGGGAGATTTGTGATTACTGTTTCAATATCTTTACAGTGTATGGGTCTGATCAGGTTTTCTATTTCTTCCTGGTTCAGTTTTGGTAGTTTATACGTCTCTAGGAATGCTCCATTTCTTCCAGATTGTCAAAATTGCTGGTGTATACTTGCTCTTAATATGTTTTTTTTGTTTTTTTTTTATAATTGTTTGTATTTCTTTGCTGTTGGTTGGGATCTCTCCTCTTTCATTCATGATTTTATTTTTTTTTAATTTTCAAATTTAATTTTACTTTTTCAGTGTTGCAAGATTCATTGTTCATGCACCATACCCAGTTCTCCATGCAATACATCCCCTCCTCAATACCCACAACAGGGTCACCCAATGGTCCACCCCCTCCCCTCCAAAGCCCTCAGTTTATTTCTCAGAGTCCACAGTCTCTCATGGTTCATCTCCCCCTCCTATTTCCCCCAATTCAACTTTCCTTTCCTTCTCACAATGTCCTCTATGTTTTTCCTTATGCTCCACACGTAAGTGAAACCATATAATAATTGACTCTGCTTGACTTATTTAACTCAGCATAATCTCTTTCAGTCCTGTCCAAGTTGTTACAAAAGTTGGGTATTCATACTTTCTTTTTTTTAAATTTAATTTTGTTTTTTCAGTGTTCCAAGATTCATTGTTAATGCACCACACCCAGTGCTCCATGCAGTACATGCCTTTCTCAATACCCAGAATCAGACTCACCCAACGCTCCACCTTCTTCCCCTCCAAAATCTTCAGTTTGTATCTCAGAGGCCACAGACTCTCATGTTTAGTCTCCCCCACCGATATTCCCCAATTCACCCTAACTTTCCTTCTACCACTGTCCTCCATGTTTCTCCTAATGCTCCACACGTAAATGAGTATGGTTTCACTTACATGTGGTATTGATCCTTTCTAATGGAGGCATAATATTCCATTGAATATATGGACCATATCTTCTTTATCCATTCGTCTGTGGAAGGGCATCTTGGCTTTTTCCGCAGTTTGGCAATTGTGGCCACTGCTGCTATGAACATTGGGGTACATGTGGCCCTTCTGTTCACTACATCTCTATCTTTGGGGTAAATACCCAGTAGTGCAATAGCAGGGTCATAGGGTAGCTCTATTTTTAATTTCTTAAGGAATCTTCAACACTGTTTTCCAAAGTGGCTGCACCAACTGGCATTCCTACCAACAGTGTAAGAGTGTTCCCCTTTCTCCACATCCTCTCCAACATTTGTTGTTCACTGTCTTGTTGATTTTGGCCATTCTAACTGCTGTAAGGTGGTATCTCAATGTGGTTTTGATTTGAATCTCCCTGATGGATAATGATGATGAATATTTTTTCATGTGTCTGTTAGCCATTTGTATGTCTTCTTTGGAGAAGTGTCTGTTCATGTCTTCTGCCCATTTTTTGACGTGATTATCTGTTTTTTGAGTGTTGAGTTGGAAGAGTTCTTTATAGATCTTAGATATCAGACGTTTGTCTGTAGTGTCATTTGCGAATATCTTTTCCCATTCCGTGGGTTGCCTGTTTGTCTGTTGACTGTTTCTTTGCTGTGCAGAATCTTTTTATGTTGATGAAGTCCCAAAAGTTCGTTTTCACTTTTGTTTCCCTTGCCTTTGGAGACATGTCCTGAAAGAAGTTGCTGGGGCTGATGTCAAAGAAGTTACTGCCTAAGTTCTCCTCTAGGATTTTGACAGATTCCTGCCTCAAGTTGAAGTTTTTTATTCATTTTGAGTTTATCTTTGTGTGTGGTATAAGAGAATGGTCAAGTTTCATTCTTCTACATATAGATGTCCAATTTTCCCAGCACCATTTATTGAAGAGACTGTCTTTTTTCCACTGGATATTTTTTCCTGCTTTGTATCTTATTTGACCATAGAGTTGAGGGTCCATATCTGGGCTCCCTATTCTGTTCCACTGGTCTATGTGTTTGTTTTTGTGCCAGTATCATGCTGTCTTGGTGATCACAGCTTTGTATAAAGTTTGAAATCTTGCAACGTGATGCCCCCAGGTTTGATTTTCTTTGTCAACATTTCCTTATCAATTTGTGATCTTTTCTGGTTCCACACAAATTTAAGGATCATCTGTTCCAGCGCTTTGAAAAATGCTTGTGGAATTTTGATCAGGATGGCATTGAAAGTACAGATTGCTCTGGGCAGCACAGACATTTTGACAATGTTTATTCTTCTGATCCTTGAGCATGGAATGCTTTTCCACCTTTTTCTGTCTTCTTCAATTTCTTTCATGGGTGTTCTGTAGTTCCTCGAGTACAGATCCTTTACTTCTTGGGTGAGGTTTATTCCCAGGTATCTTATGGTTCTTGTTGCTATAGTAAATGGCATCGATTACCTAATTTCCCTGTCCATATTTTCATTGTTAGTGTATAAGAAACCAACTGATTTCTGTGCATTGATTTTCTATCCTGCCACATTCCTGAATTGCTATATGAGTTCTAGTAGTTTGGGGATGGAGTTTTTTGGATTTTCCACATAAAGTATCATGTCATTTGCGAAGAGGGAGAGGTTGACTTCTTTGCCAATTTGAATACCTTTTATTTCTTTTTGTTGTCTGATTGCTGTTGCTAGGACTTCTAGTCCTATGTTGACCAAGAATGGTGCGAGTGGGCATCCTTGTCGTGTTCCTGATCTCAAAAGGAAGGCTGTCAGCTTTTCCCTATTGAGAATGATATTCGCTGTGGGCTTTTCATAGATAGATTTTATGAAGTCAAGGAATGTACCCTCTATCCCTATACTTTGAAGAGTTTTATTCAGGTATGGATGCTGTATTTTGTCAAATGCTTTTTCTGTATCGATTGAGAGGACCATGTGGTTCTTCTCTCTTCTCTTATTGATTTGTTCTATCGCATTAATTGATTTGTGAATGTTGAAACACCCTTTAATCCCAGGGATAAATCCCACCTCGTCATGGTGGATAATCTTTTTAATGTGCTGTTGGATTCTGTTAGCTAGAATCTTGTTGAGAATCTTGGCATCCATATTCACCAGTGATATTGGTCTGAAATTCTCCTTTTGGATGGGGTCTTTGCCTGGTTTGGGGATCAGAGTAATGCTGGCTTCATAGAAAGAGTCTGGAAGTTTTCCTTCTCTTTCTATTTTTTGAAACAGCTTCAGGAGAATAGGTATTATTTCTTCTTTGAGTATTTGGTAGAATTCTCCCAGGTAATCTGCCAGGTCCTGGGCTCTTGTTTTTTGGGAGGTTTTTGATCACTGCTTCAATCTCGTTACTAGATACTGCTGTAGTTAGGTTGTCAGTTTCATCGTGTTTCAGTCTTAGAAGTTTATAGGTTTCCAGGAATGCATCCATTTCTTCTAGGTTGCTTAACTTATTGGTATATAGCCGTTGATAATAATTTCTGATGATTGTTTCTATTTCCTTGTTGTTAGTTTGATCGCTCCCCTTTCATTCATAATTTTATTAATTTGGGTCCTCTCCCCTTTCTTTTGGATTAGTTTGGCCAGTGGTTTATCGATCTTATTGGGGTTCTTTCAAAAAAAAAAAAACAACTTCTAGTTTCTTCAATGTGTTCTACTGTCTCTAGTTTCTAATTCATTGATCCCTGATCTAATCTTGATTATTTCCCTTCTTGTGCATGGTTTTGGCTTAATTTGGTGTTGATTTTCCAGTTCTTTAAGGTGTAAAGAGAGCTTATGTATTCTGGGTTTTTCAGTTTTTTTTAAGTGAGGCTTGGATGGCTATGTATTTCTCCCTTAGGACTGCCTTTGCCGTATCCCATAGGTTTTGGACGGATGTGTGTTCATTCTCATCGGGTTTCCATGAATTGTTTAGTTTCTTCTTTGACACATGAAAAACACATGAAAAAATGTTCATCACCATTAGCCATCAGGGAGATTCAAATCAAAACCACATTGAGATACCACCTTACACCAGTTAGAATGGCCAAGATCAACAAGACAGTAAACAACAAGTGTTGGAGAGCCTGTGGAGAAAGGGGAACCCTCTTTCACTGTTGGTGGGAATGCAAGTTGGTGCAGCCACTTTGGAAAACAGTGTGGAATTCCTTAAGAAATTAAAAATAGAGCTACCCTATGACCCTGAAATTACACTAGTGGGTATTTACCTTCCAAATCATTAGTTTTGGATGTGGTGTTCAATGATTCATTAGTTGCATATAACACCCAGTGCTCAGTACAGCATATGCTCTCTTCAATGCACATCATCTGGCTACCCCATCTCTCCGCGGTCTGAAACCCTCAGTTTCCCAGGGACCATAGTCTCTCATGGTTTGTCTCCCTCTCTTATTTTTCCCCCTTCAGTTTTCTCTCCTTTCCCCTGTGGTCCTCCACACTATTCCTTATGTTGCACATATGAGTTATTATCTCTTTATGATAATTGTCTTACTCTGCTTGACTTATTTCACTTAGCATGATCCTCTCCAGTTCCATCCATGTCGATGAAAATGGGGAAATTCCATCCTTTCAGATAGCCGAGTAATATTCTTCTGTATATATGAAACATATCTTCTTCATCCTTTTATCTGTTGAAGGACACCTTGGCTCCCTCCACAGTTTGGCTATTGTGGACATTGCTAATATGAACATTAGGTGCAAGTGCCCCTCTTTTCACTACATCTGTATCTTTGGGGGTAAATACCCAGTAGTGCAATTGCTGGGTTATAGGGTAGTTCTATTTTTAACTTCCTGAGGAAACTCCATACTGTTTTCCAGACTGGCTATACCAGCTTGCACTCCCACCAACAGTGCAAGAGGGCTCCCCTTTCTCCACATCCTCGCCGACATCTGTCATTCCCTGTCTTGTTAATTTTAGCTATTCTAACTGATGTAAGGTTGTATCTCAATGTGGTTTTGATTTGTATTTCCCTGATGGCTAGTGATGTGGAGCATTTTTTGATGTGTCTGTTAGCCATTGGTATGTCTTCTTTGGAGAAGTGTCCGTTCACGTCTTCTGCCCATTTCTTGACTGGATTATTTGTTTTTTGGGTGTTGAGTTTGAGAAGTTCTTTATACATCCTTGATACCAGCCCTTTATCAAATAAGTCATTTGCAAATATCTTCTCCCATTCCATGGGTTGCCTCTTAGTTTTGTTGACTGTTTCCACTGCTGTGCAGAAGCTTTTTACCTTGACTGATGTCCAAAAGTTCATTTTCGCTTTTGTTTCCCTTGCCTTTGGAGACATATCTTGAAGGAAGTTGCTGTGACTGATGTTGAAGAGGTTACTGCTTGTCGATTTTGATGTATTCCTCTCACACTGAGGTCTTTCATCCCATTTTGAGTTTATCTTTGTGAATGGTGTAAGAGAATGGTCCAGTTTCAATCTTCTGTATATAGCTGTCCACTTTTTCCAGCACCATTTATAGAAGAGACTGTTTTCCTTCGGATATTTTTTTTTTTCTGATTTGTCAAAGATTAGCTGATTATATAGTTGAGGGTCCATTTCTGGAGTCTCTATCCATTCCATTGGTCTATGTGTCTGTTTTTCTGCCAACATTACCCTGCCTTTGATGATCACATCTTTGTTTTTTTGTTTGTTTGTTTGTTTTCTGTTTTTGTTTTGTTTTGTTTTGTTTTTGGTGCAAAAGGGTGATTTTATTATAGTACAGGGACAGGACCTGTGCATAGGAAGAGCTGCAGCTACAGGTGCAAGAGGTGACTGATTATATATTTTAATTTTTCTATTTTAATTTTATTTTTTCGGTGTTCCAAGATTCATTGTTTATGCACCACACCCAGTGTTCCATGCGATATGTGCCCTCATTAACACCCACCACCAGGCTCACCTAACCCCCCACCTCCCTCCCCTCCAAAACCCTCAGTTTGTTTCTTAGAGTCCACAGTCTCTCATGGTTTGTCTCCCCCTCCGATTTCCCCCACATCACATCTTTGTAATATAGCTTGAAGTCAGACAACTGATGCCCCCAGTCTAGTTTATGTTTTTCAACATTGCCCCGGCGATTTGCAGTCTTTTCTGGTTCCATACAAATTTTAAGATTGTTTGTCCCACTTCCTTTAAAATTGCCAGTGGCGTTTTGATAAGGTGGGCATTGAAATTGTAGATTGCTCTGGGCAGCATAGACTTTTTAAAAAAAAGATTTTATTTATTTTTTTGACAGAGGGAGAGAGAGCACAAGCAGGGGGAACAACAGGCAGGGGGAGAAGCAGGCTCCCCGAGGAGCGGGGAGCCGGATGCGGGACTTGATTCCAGGACTCTGGGATCATGACCCGAGCTGAAGGCAGACGCCCAACCAACTGAGCCACGCCTTCTAGTCCATGAGCATGGAATATTTTTCCATCTTTTTTTGTCTTCCTCCATTTATTTCATAAGTATTCTGTATTTTCTAGGGTATAGATCCTTTGCCTATTTGGTTAGGTTTATTCCAAGGTATCTTATGGTTTTTGTTGCTATCATAAATGAAATCCATTCCTTAATTTCTCTTTCTACAGTTACATTTAGTGTATAGAAAAACAACTGATTTCTGTACATTGATTTTTTATCCTGCCATATTTGTGAATTGCTATGAGTTGTAGTAATTTGAGGGTGGTCCTTTGGGTTTTCTGCATAAAGTATCATGCCAACTATGAAGAGAGAGAATTTAACGTCTTCCTTGCCAGTTTGGATGCTTTTTATTTCTTTTTGTTGTATGATTTCTGGTACTAGGACTTCTAGCACTATGTTGAATAATATTCATGAGAGTGGGCATTCCTGTCGTGTACCTGACCTTATAGGAGAATGATATTCACTGTGGGCTTTTCATAAATGGTATGATATTGAGGGATGTTCCCTCTATCCTTATACTCTGAAGACTTTTAATCAGGAAAGGATTTTGTATTTTCTCAAATGCTTTTTCTGCATCAATTAAGAGGATCATATGGTTCTTGTTTTTTCTTTTATTAATGTGCTCTATCACATTGAGTGATTTGTGGATGTTGAACCACCCTTGCATCCCAGGAATAAATCCCATTTGGTTGTGGTGAATAATCTTTTCAATGTACTGTTGGATCCTACTGACTAGGATCTTGAGAATTTTGGCATCTGTGTTCATTAGAGATATTGGTTTTTTTCTTTTTTTTTTTTTATCCCCAAATACTTTTATTTTATTTTTTCAGTGTTACAAGATCCATTGTTTATGCACCACACCCAGTGCTCCATGCAATACGTGCCCCCCTCAATACCCACCACCAGGCTCGCCCATCC
>JAPYYM010003380.1:0-11229 GCA_028534135.1 Potos flavus
GCCGTCCATTCTGCTTTCTCTTCCATTCCCTGACTTGGGGTCCTGCGGTCTCGGTGCTAGTGGGTACAGCGCCCCAATCCCCCTACTTCTCTTACTCTTCCATCTTTATCATTTTTCCTTCTCTCGGAGTGGTTGCTCCCTAGATTTCCTCCTCTCCACCTTGCGCTCTTCTTTTTGTCTTTGGTCTGCTCTCTTCTGTCCACCCCACCCTCCCCACCTCATTCTAGGTCGGTCCTCTGGGCCTGTCTAAAGCACGCACCCGCGATCTGTCCCCATCCGCCCGCTCCTTCGCTCCCCGCAGGCCGTGCGGAGCCATACGCGCACCGAGTGCAAGTGCCACGGGCTGTCGGGTTCGTGCGCGCTGCGGACCTGCTGGCAGAAGCTGCCCCCGTTCCGCGAGGTGGGCGCGCGGCTGCTCGAGCGCTTCCACGGCGCCTCGCGCGTCATGGGAACCAACGACGGCAAGGCCCTGCTGCCCGCAGTCCGCACTCTCAAGCCGCCCGGCCGCGCTGACCTCCTTTACGCCGCCGACTCGCCCGACTTCTGCGCTCCCAACCGGCGCACCGGCTCGCCCGGCACGCGCGGCCGCGCCTGCAACAGCAGCGCCCCGGACCTCAGCGGCTGCGACCTGCTGTGCTGCGGCCGCGGGCACCGCCAGGAGAGCGTGCAGCTCGAGGAGAACTGCCTGTGCCGCTTCCACTGGTGCTGCGTCGTGCAGTGCCACCGCTGCCGCGTGCGCAAGGAGCTCAGCCTCTGCCTCTGACGCGCCCGCCCGCGCGCCTGCGGGACCTCTGGACCCCAGTCGGGGCGTTGCCCAGCTTCTCCCGGCCACGGGCCGTCTCCCAGGCCTCCGGAAGCTGAGAGGCGGCGGGACTGGAGATACGAGGCCGCCCAGGAAGGCCCAGGGCGCTGGAGAACAGCACCCCGCGCCCCCAGGGAGCGCTCTGGAGGGCTTCCGGGGGGAGGCTATGCAGTCCCTCTCGCTCTTCGGCCCCGTATGGAAACCAAAGAGCCAGTCTCTAGGCCTCTGGATGCAGGACTCCTTAGAACTGCTGGCCATGGGGTGGGTGGGTGAGTTTCCTATCAATAAAAGTATTTAAACCAATAGGACTGGGCCCACAGTTTGGAAGGGAGGGGGCCAGGCTTCGGAAGGAGTGTGTAAAGGAAGATGGTTTTTTTTTTGTTGTTTTTTGTTTTTTGTTTGTTTTTTTTTAAGGAGGATGGTTTTGACAGAACTAGCATCTCAGGGGTCATCCTTAGGTCCCTATATTCTCACCTATTGGATTAGACTCTCCTGGCAACGTGGCGACGAGTCACCTTTGTCAGCTTTCTCCGCCTGGATCTGCAAGCTGGGGAAGACCTAAGCCATCCCTCTTTAAAGGAACAGACTGAACAGGTCTAGGAGAAGCAGACCAGAAGCCTCGAATAGTGTCCTCGGCTTTCAGATCAGCCCTCATCTTAATTCTAGGGGACCGTGACACTTTCATCTCCCCTTCTGTTTCTGTGGCCCCTGGGGGAATTCGAGGGTAGACTTTTAGGGCCACCCAAGCCCATAGGATTAAAGCACTTTATAAACTGTAGAATGTGATAAAACAACGTTATTAGTAACATCAGAGTTTGTTACCATCAAAACTAACTTTGCCCGCATTAGCCTCCAAAAGGCAGCCCCGAACAGCATTTCTAATCACACTCAGAGGAAGATGAAGCAAAGTTGTCCCAGGCTTTCTCTTGGCACCCAACCACATTTTCTTCCTTCTGGTTCTTTCTCAGAAAGCTGATGTTGAGGCTGAAGAGACAGAGAGGAAAAGGTTTGGGATTCTGAGTTCTCAGAGCTGAATCTCATGCCTCCCATCTGCCTCCAGAGGATGGGGGAGGGCATAGGCAAATGGCTGGGATTTGGGCCCCCAATTGTCCCACCATCCAAATACTGTAGTGGACAATGATCGCCCCAGCTAGGTATGTAGGCAAAGCCTGAGCTCTGGATTGAGGCAGTCTGGGTTGGAAGCTGCTGCTGCTTAGAAGGTTGCAATATAAGCACGTTAGCCTCAGTTTCTTTAGCCGTACAATGGGAACACTATCTGTCTCGGTTATCTATTGCTGCATAACAAACAGCCCCAAAATAATTACTTCTCACCATCCTGTAGGTTAGTAATTTGCCAGACTTCAGCTTGGTGGTTCTGCCCCTTATGGCAGAACTATTGGCTGTGGTTCTTCACTTGGCCACCTCCTGCGGTGGCTGGGCTGGGCTGGACGGTCTAAGAGGCTTTCCGAAGATGTGTCTAGTGCCCCAGGCCTCCGCTGTGGCCTCCTCCGCTCTGTGTAGCTCGCTTGGGCTCCCTCACAACATGGTGGCTTTGGCGGAGTCAGACCTCTTCTCTAGGCTTTCAGAATAGATTGTGTTGCATGTGAAGGCAGAAGTTCCTTAAGGTCCAGCTTTGGAAGTTAACGCAACACTGCTGTCCCTCACTGTTGGTGGACCCA
This sequence comes from Potos flavus, assembly GCA_028534135.1. NCBI lineage: Eukaryota > Metazoa > Chordata > Mammalia > Carnivora > Procyonidae > Potos > Potos flavus. The sequence goes on from JAPYYM010003380.1 coordinate 2,482, forward strand.
AGCCACAGCACCAGCCAAAACTCAAGGGAAGGGGAAATCGACTCCACCACCCAGTGGGAAAGCGGCAACACCGTCATAACCCATTCACCTCCTAGTAGAATGATGGGGAGGATTTTTTTTTTTTTGAGATACAAAAAGCACAACCTTTGGCACAATAATTAATGTCAAGCTTATATTTAATAGATGGCAGTTACTGTGGGAGTAGGGATAGAGAGCTGATGATCTCCGGGCAGACCCCAATTGCAAAGGAAGATACCCAGCTCAAACTAGCTTAGGCCAAAGGAATGAATTACTGGAAAAATAATTTAAAAGGGAATTAATTAACTGCAAAGTCCAGAGGTAAGACGGAATTCAAGCACAACAGAACCCAGGGGCCCAGACGATGCCATAGGTCTTTCTCCCCCGTCTTCCCTCACCACCATGCCACATCCATAGTTTCTAGCTTATCTCTGCTCTTCTTTTCACACTGTCCTCTTTACCTCCTGCTGCAGATAGACTTTCTCTATATGCCAGCACTATGCCCACATTCTTAGAGCTGGTGGTCTAAAAAAGAATGGCTTTCCCAGCAAAAGCCCTAAGGAAGACCCTGATTTGGTTAGCTTGGGTCACTTGTCCATCTCCAAACCAATAACTGTCCCGGAAGATGCATTACCATGACTGAGACTGGCGCTCCCCACCCCCACCCTAAGACCACAGGTATTGGGGGCACAGAGAGGAGAGGAGAGTTTTTCAAATGAAACAAAAGGAAGGGGAACTCATCCTGGGTGTAACAGACCTTACCCATGCCTTCCAGTGCATCTGTCCTCCCTCCCCACAATGCCTCTGCCTCCTCCTCTTGACCTAGCCTGGTTCAGCCCCCGAGAATCACGTCGGGACCCCAGAGTGAAGCATGTATGGGGAGGGGGTATCAGGTGGCAGTGGGAAGGAAAGGGCATCTGAGTTTTCCTCCCTGCCTCCTTCTGGCTCCCTTGGGTCAGAGGCCCGGGTTTCAGGGAAGCGTCATGGAGAATCTGGACTCAGCACCTCTCTACTCAACGGAGTTTGGATAACTTACCAAGGGGGAGAATGGAATTGGCATCGTGAGCCACATAGAGAAGAAATGAAGCTCCCTCAGGGTGGGGTTTATAGTCACAGCTCTGCCTTCCCCAGAGCTGGGTTCAATACGCAAAATAAATAAATTAAAAAATAAATAACTACTAAATAAATCTCCTGCACTTCTCTCAGAGACCACTAGAGGGTGTACAGAGCCCAGCTTCCCTATTAACAGGGCCCACAGACAAGACCTGCAAGACATCTGGGGAGTTCAGAGAGCCGTGGGCAGGAGAGGGGGATGAAAAGAAGCAAGGAGACCCACGGACAGCTTGGGTCAAGCTGCTAGGGTTCCAGACTGTCTGGGGCCTCTGGGGCTGACCCGGACTTAGGGCTGGGAAGCTTGCCTCCGGATCTCTGTTGCCAGGTCCTAGGGAGTTGTGTAGAGTGGGTACTGCTGGACTCTGTGATGCCACAGAAGGAAACTGAGGCAGTGGCATAAACTGACACCACCCCAAGGTTCAAAGGAATTCAGAGGAAGTAGTATGATATAGTGAACAAAAGCCCTACTTTGCTAGCTTGACCTTGATCAAGCCAGTTAAACTCTCTGAGCCTCAGTTTTTCCGTCAAAAATGGGGGTGCCTGGTAGCTTTGGAGGACATGGTAAGAGGGCACTGTGATCTTCAAACAGCTAGTTGTATGCTCTCGGTCCATCTTCTGGGACCAAGCTCAGTGGGAGTCTGGGAAATGGCTCCTGTGCCAGGTGAGAGCCTTGGCCTGAGAGGCGCCATTTTGACCATTATCTTGGTCATCTTTAAGCCCAGAGACAGCTCTGCGCCCTTGCACCGCTGCCTTGGAAGAAAGCTGGATGCAGAGCTCAGAAATGTCTCCTCACCACCACCCCCCTTGCTCATCTAGCTGCTCAGCCCCAGGCACAGTCTGGGCCCTGAAGGTTCCTGCTGGCTGAGTGGTGGGGGGACATGTGGTACTGGGGAGATGGGGGAAGAGCACAGAGGCGCCCCAGATGTGTGCACGACCACATCAGGATCAGCCAGAATGCAAGCAGATGGGTGGGGAAGCTGCTGGAAGGTCCATGATCAGCCTAAGGCCGAGGGCTCATTTCCCCTTGCTTCTGATGATCAGAAGTTTGGGGGACTAAAGCAGCAAGTTAATTCCCTTAGCTTGCTGAGGGGCTCTGGCCCCTGAGGCCTGAAGGATAAGCAAAGAGCTCCCTTATTGATCTGGAGCTCCTTCCCTCTCCTCTTCGCCAAGACGGACTTCTCCTGCGGAGGCTCGGGACTAGCCTGGCCTGGACTGAGTTGGGGCCACGAGGGGCCCACCTGTTCTCGCCCTGATGCCTCCCCTCGCCCTCCCTTCCCTGCAGCCTCCTCCAGAGTCGCCACAGCTGGAACCATTCTCCGAGCTGCCTTTCATCCCTGGTGCTCCCCCCGCCCCCAGTGGCCCCTATAATTGTGGTCTCAGCTGGCGGCTGCGGGGGCTGGGGCTGGGCTGAGGGCCAGGGCCCAGGGCAGGGCCAGGGCGGGGTCTGGGGGCTGCTGATAGGGGCTTGCCCAGGGCCGGGGTCATTTGGGATTGGGGCTCCAGTTGCAGACGCTCTTTCTGGACCTCATCTCCGCATATGCCAAGGTCCTGTGCCTGCATATGCCCTCTCCTCCCTGTCCTGAGAAGTGCCCCAGGCTTGGGCACTTTTAGACCCTCATGACATCAGGCCAGAACTATGCCCCGGTGCAAACAAGACTTGAGAGTCATTATTTGCCTCCTGGGGTTTTCAAAGAAAGGGCCTTCTCCCTCTCTCTTTTACATCTCTATATTTCATGAGCAGTGGGGGGTGGGGGACAAAGAGACCTTCCCTTGGCAGAGGCAGGTCAAAGGGGAAAAAAAATTGGCCTCTCAAGCAGCTCAGTAGAATTTCCCAAATGTGGTCCTCACAAAAATCACTTGAGATACCAGCTAGAAATGCAGACCCCTAGGCCTTGCCCCTGGGCAGGCTGATTCAGCCGCATGGGACCCAGAATCAGTATTTCCACAATGGCCTACCCCAGGGGGTACATACCATGCATCAAGCATGGAAAGACTGGTGTGAGAGCTACCCAGGGAGTAAGGAGGTCATGAACGCATTCTCTGTCCCACCTTGGGCCTCTTCCTAATCCTTTCTGTGCCTCAGTTTCCCCAACAGCCAAGGGGCACGTGACTCCCAGCCTGGCTTGTCCCTGTGATGCCCCCTCCCAGCCCCGGCTCCCTGCCTCCTTCCTGTGCTGTGTCTGGTCATGCTCTATCCTTCCCCATACTCTTCCCAAACTCTAGTCCCAAGCTGTCCTTGTCCCTGCAGCATGGCGAAGGAAGAGTGGGGAGGGCAGGGGGCGGCTGGGGTCAAACAAGGCTCTGGCTGACGCAGACTGCTTCCTGCCCCCGGCTGTTTTCCTGCTGTCCAGCCAGACTGCTCCCCCCCACCATCGCCCCACCCCCACCCCCAGCAGCCTCAAGCCCTTAATTCCTGACAGCTGCGGTGGCTGCCGGCAGAGATGGGGGGAAGGGGGGGCGGGAGGATGCCGTCAGCCTGCTGTTGCTCAGGCTGCCCCCACCACCTGACAGTCTGGGGACAGGGAAGGCCCCACCCCTCTCCAATTCCCCAGGGATGGGCAATTCCAGGAAGGGGCCCCTTTTGTCTCAGAGCCCAGAGTTTGTCCTTAAACCAGTAGAGGACAATGAGGTTGGGAGGGAGGTGTGTGTATAGAGTGGAAGCCTTACGCCCATTTTACAGAGGAGGAGGCTAAGGCCACAGTGGGAGTAGGATTCCCTATCAGGGCCCAGGTTGGAACCAGAAACAGAAGCTGGAGCCTCTGTCCCCAGCCTTCTGGTTTCTCAGGCCCTCGCCTGGGTCTAGTATACTTACCCCATACTGAGATGAGCTCAGTGTTCAGCTGGGCGGGAGGACAAGAGGCAAATCCCAGAGAGGAGTGGGCCTGAGCCAGGAGCCTGGTTTGGGGTGGGCCCCAGAGAGCCAAGTACAGGTCCAAGGACCAGGCAAGAGCCGGAGCATCGGAGCATCGGCAGGAAGGCCCAGGCAAGCAACACTCAGTGTTGGGGCCACTGCTGCTATGCGCAGGGTCGAGGGAACTGGACTCTATTCCGGCTCCTGGACTAATCTGCTGTGTGACCTTGAGTAAGTCGTGGCCCTCTCCGAGCCTCATTATTTTCTCGTGAAATAAAAGGGGACAAAATAAGATGACCCCCAAAAGCACACTTTGGGGATGAAAGGGCTCACTACTCCCTCTCCTAGGGCACGTCACCCTAGGGGGCTCTGCTTCCAAACAGAGCATTTACCTTCATTGGCTCACGGACTAGATGAGGTGGGCCTTAATAACCTCATTTCACTCACAAAGGGGCAGAGGGTGGCTCCGTTAGCATGAGGCACCTGTTAAAGGTCACACAGGGAAGAAGAGCAAAATTCAGAGGCCGTCAAACCCCTTCCGGTGACCCCCCACACCGGCCGCACCAGCCAAGCCTGGGAAGTCCCTCCTGAGGTGGGAGAGGCCAGCAGGGGGGCCAGCCCCTCCCCTCCAGCCCCTGCAGGTGTGTATATTGAGGAGGACTGCTCCCCGGCAGCTGTGTCTCGGCCAGACACACACACCTTGCACTAACACACGGCTTCTTACACAAGCCAGCGCGCCCGGCACTGGCACCTCCACGTGCACGAGTGCACGGACCCCCAACACTTCTCCTTCCCCTGCCCTGAGAGCCGCCGCTCCCACCCCGAGTCCTGAGCGGTCTCAGTGGCCTCAGGACCCATACACGCCTCCACTCCCCCGTCGTGACGTCACCTGGGGTAGAGCCTTGAGACACTCGGGGGGGGGGGGGGGGGGTGAGGAAAGGAAAGGGGAGGCGGCAGAGCTCCCAGAGCCGGGACAGTCACTCACTCTCTGGGCGGTGGGGCCGGCACAGACAGCGCCGCCCCCCCCCCACACCCCACCCCACCCCACCCCCCCGCCCGCCTCGCACGCCCTCGGAAGCGCAGGCTTGAGGCGCTGCTCTGGGGGGCTCCCCGGCACCCCAGCCTCTCGTCCCCAGCCCGCAGCACCTCCGGGCTCCCCTCCTACCCTCGAGAGGCACCAGGAGTTGTCGCAGGGGGGCCTCGGGAAATTCCCTGGACCCCTGTGCCAGGAGGTGCCCGGTGCGCCCGCCCGCCCCCCCTCACCCCGAGGGCGGTGCCCGGGGGCGCTGCCCCATGGAGCGGGGAGGCGGGCGCCGTCTGCTCCCGGAGCCGTGACCCGAGTCGGAGCTGTGTGTCGCAGCCGCCCCGACCCCCGCGGATCATGCGCCGTCGCCCCTGGCTCGCCGGTCCCGCCGGGCTGTGAGCCCCCCACTCCTGGCCGGTGACGGCCCGCGCGCCATGGGCAGCACCCACCCTTGCCCCTGGCCGCGGCTCCGACCTCGGCCCCAGCCGCGGCCCGCGCTCTGCGCGCTGCTCTTCTTCCTACTGCTGCTGGCTGCCGCCGTGCCCAGGTGAGCCCTCACCTTCCGCCCCGCCCTCCTGGAGAGCTGCGACCCCCCAGCCACTGGGGCCTCTGGCGCTCCTGCTGGGACAGGGGACCCTGGAAGGAGGGAGGGACAGTATTGCAGACAAAGTGCTGGTGCCCAATGAAAGACACTGCCCTGGTAGGAGGGGGCTGAACTGGTGACTGAATTGGGGCAGTCCAGGGAGACAAGGCAGTACCCAGGAAAGTGAAGGCTACTAGCAGAGGAGGTGTGTGTATGTGTGGGGGGGAAACAAGTGCCAACCTGGAGTCGGTCCCAGGCTGGGGGAATGCGCCCCCACCCCCAGGAGAGAGCTCAAACCGCCTTGCTCCACCTCGAGATGACTCCCCGGCAGGGGCATGGAGGGGGGAGCTAGAAGGGAATAGTTCAGGTGGGGCCACTGAGACGCTGCAGCCGGAACGGTTCTCAGTGTGTGTGTGTGTGATTTTGTGAACCTTGCGAGTTATGTTGTAAACAGCAGTGTGTGTGTGTGTGTGTGTGCGCGTGTGTGACTGAGAGCTTGCAGATCGGATCCATGTCAAGATGTGCCCATGTTCATGCTTATGAGTGTGTATGCGTGTATAGCTCTGTCTGAAGCGTGCCTGTGTGTAAGTGTTCTGGGTCTGTGTGGCCCCCTCGATGGGTGCAGAAGTGTGTCGGTGTGGATGGGACTGTCTGAAACACGCGTTGGGAGTGGTCTCCTGGGAAATGCTACAGACGTGAGCATCGGTGCCTCTGGAGGTCCTTATGAAATACCACGTGTGCAGGCATTTTGGATGTGTGCATTTACACGTTAACTTGTGTGGGTGTGCAGCTGGGCAGGTGGTGTTGGACACGATGATGAAGAGAGGACCAGGGACAGGAGAAGGCTTTAAGACTCTGCCTATAAGCCTAATCTTTAGAAGCAAAGGTTGGAACCGAGGGACTCTGGCCTTTGGGACAGAGTGCAAATTGCTAAGTGGGGCCCTCCTAGCTCCCCCAAATGCTCATGCACACCCGCTCTGCAGGTCTGCACCCAACGACATTCTGGGCCTCCGCCTCCCCCCGGAGCCCGTGCTCAATGCCAACACAGTGTGCCTGACATTGCCGGGCCTGAGCAGGAGGCAGATGGAAGTGTGTGTGCGTCACCCCGACGTGGCCGCCTCGGCCATCCAGGGCATCCAGATCGCCATCCATGAGTGCCAGCACCAGTTCCGGGACCAGCGCTGGAATTGCTCCAGTCTGGAGACTCGCAACAAGATCCCCTACGAGAGCCCCATCTTCAGCCGAGGTAGCTGCCCCCTCCCTTGCCCTTCTGCGCACCCATCCAGCACCTTCACCCCGAAAGCCAACCATCCTCAACCCATTCCCTCAAGCTGGCAACTCCCCTCCCCGCCCCCAGGTGCCCATCTACCAGCCATACTGTGCCTGTCTGGCCTTGGCCGGTCCACGGGGCCCAGAAAAATGGGGCAGACGCGTCTCCAGCCTGGGCTGCGTGGGCTGAGGGTAGCGGGCTTCATGCCTGAGAACTGACTCCTGGCTTAGCCTGCCCTGTCATTGACACTGTATATCTCGGGCCCAGAAAGATCCACATCTGTCACCTTCCACAATTTACTCTCTCCCTAGTAAACAGCATTTAGGATGGAGAGCCTGGGATAAGGTGCCCAGAGCCAGCAGGAAGGACTTTTGCCAAACGGTGTAGGCGAGGGAAGCCCGGGCAGGTAAAATGTCTGTACTTCTGCAAAAGCTCTTCCCGGCAGGCAAGGTACACCACCAGCCTCTGTGTCATTCCTGCCGCCCCCGAGAACCTTCTCTGAATCAGAGGCCCTGGGTGTGTGCATGCCTCCCGCCCAGCAGGCCTGACAGCTCTGCCAATCGCTCTTCCCCTGGCAGCCCAGAGAAGCCCTAGCCCACTCCCCGTCCTCTCTCTGGGACTTCTGGGTGACCCAGGGCCCACCTTGACAACCCCTAGAGGAGCTCTGGCTGGAGGTGGCCTGAGCTTTGGTCGCTTTTTTCTGTTCACACCCACCTCCCGCCTTGGTATCTTAGGCCTTGACTCAGGTCTTTTGGGGAATATGAGGGGCGGGGTATCTATCTTTCCTCTCAGTTCCCTGAGTGGGACAGTGTGGGGACCTGGCTCCTTGGGACTTGTCCAACTCTCAGCTGACAGTGGAGGAAGAGGGGTACCCCTATACTCTGTGGCTTCGGGACCCAGAGGCTTCTGGAAGAGTCAGATTCTAAGGTACTCAAATTTCAGAAAGAACTCGGCCAGCCGGGGACATTCCCCTTTTCACCAGGACCCCTCCTTGCATCCCCAGGGGTCCCCAAGTCAGGGGCCAACGCAGCCTCCGCCAGCCCAGCTCCCGGCCGCCCGCCCCGCCTCCGCGCGCCCTCCCCTCTCCCTCCCCCGCGCGCCCGGGGCGCTGTTTCTACCCGGCCGAGCCCAGCCCGACGCGTGTGGCGGCATGCAGCCGCGAACTAATCCCCGCGGGCCGCGGCAGACGGCTCCCGGCCCGAGCCGCGCGGCTCTCCAAGAGGCGCCCCCCCCCCCCGCAGCACTCCCGCCCCCCGCCGCCTCTGCCCCGCGCTCCCGCACCGCCGCGCCCGAGCCCCGCCGGCCCGGCAGACACCGGCTGCCGGGGGACCCGGGCCCCACGCCCCGCCCCCCGCTCCCGCCGCCCGCGCTCGCCCGCGCCACGGGACAGGCCTGTGCCTCTGTCCTGCCCCGGCCGGGCGGGAGCTCGCCGCCGTCGCTGCGCGCCCGCTCCCACTCCGGGTTTCTAGGTGACGCGTGCGCTCCCATACGCCGCGTGTTCCCTCCAGCGCTCGGGCCCCCGCGGTGAGGGCCCCCCGGAGCCCTTGCTTTGGGTTCTGCTCGCGGGGGTGGGGGGTTGGACAGGCGCTGAGGTTCTCACCCCTGCCGCTTCGGGTGAGGCAAGGCAAGGCAAGCTCTTCATCCCTCTTCCCGGCCTCGGTGTCCCCTCTTCCCCTCTGGGCCTCCTGTCCCCTCTAGATAGAGTGAGCTCACGCGTCCTGATTACTTCGCCCGCGTGAGGTCCGTGGGGCCCGGTGGAGGACGTGGGGTCTTTGAAAGTCAGGGGTGAGTTCGGAGCGGTGGAAGCGCGCGGGGTTGGCGCGGTGCCAGGCGCTCCTGGGTTCACCTGCAGTTTAATAAGCGGGAGGTGAGCTAGGGGAACGCCGAGG
>JAPYYM010003381.1:0-11227 GCA_028534135.1 Potos flavus
CAATACCCACCACCAGGCTCGCCCATCCCCCCACCCCCTCCCCTCCAAAACTCTCAGTCCCTTGTTCTGAGTTCACAGTCTCTCATGGTTCTTCACCCCTCCGATTTCCTCCAAATTCATCCCTCCCCTCCCTCTCACAATGTCCTCCATGTTCTTCCCTACGCTCCACACGTAAGTGAGACCATATGATAATTGACTTTCTCTGCTTGACTTATTTCACTCAACATAACCTTATGTTTTTACTTCTATTTTACAAACTGGAAACTGAGGCATGGGAACGAAAGTCCTTTGCCTAAGGCCTTGTTGAGTTCACACAGCTAATTACTGACAGGTAAGAGAAGAATTTAGGTTGTCTGCCTCTAACTCTGCATTTTAATGACCTTGACTCTCAGATTCCTTGCAAATATGCTTGTGTTTTAATCTATGTCTTCTGTAGTCATCGTTAAGTTACTCCAATTCACTTTTGGAAGTAGGAGATCCTTGATTCCCTTTTTGTAGATTCACAATTCAAAATAACATCAAGTAAAGTCTCTGAAAAGTTCTGCATTTTTGAAATCTGTTTAATGTTGTATTTCTTAACGTTTCCTGATTTTACAAGACTGCAGAACATCTCCCACCCTCAATGAGCCTGAAAAGGTGGTAAAGCCATAAGACTTGTTACCGTTATAAGTGTGGGTTAATCCACCTAATGGCAGGTTCCAGCAGCAGTTGTTTTCTTGACATAAACCATGTCCCAGGATGATATTTGACTTTGATAAACATCTATGGCTTGTCAGAGCCAAATTTTGAAGATCATTTGTGTTATAGTTTGATTCAGTCAATCTTTTAGCAACTTGATGATAATGGCAATAATTAAAAAAAATAAACATTTATTGGTCATATTTTTTCTCTTAAGAAAATTCACCCATATATAGTTGCACATGAACAGGAGAATCTGCAGCAGCCAGCAGTGTTTCTGTGTGTTCCTAGCAACAAGAAACCACGACAGAGCAAGGCCTAAAACCAGAGTCTTCTGCATTTTCTCATCTGTGATGACGTATGTTGATGCTAGACATTAATGAGCCTGAAGACATAAAGAAGAAGTATTTACCATTGGAAAATATGCTCTACACTAAAACAGAGGTAAGCCTAAAGGCAAACAGAGTATAATATGTGGAGCTATAAAGACTTGAGTTTTCTGGAAATTTTTTTGTACAAAGTAATACAAAATGAATACTACAATTACTTGAGATAACGTATATGATGTTCTGTTTGTCTCCATTTTTTGTTATTTTTATTGTGATTATTTCAAGTCAACTGACCTATTTTTTTAAAAAATAGGAAATACTATTTTGAAGAAAGAGGAGGCCCTTTTTAAATTGAATTTTTTTCTCCGGTCTTAATTTCTGAAAAATTTCCTAGAGAATTTACACTTTTTAAAAAGTATAGTTACATATAGAGGTAGAGAAAATCTCTAGGGATTTATATGACCTTCTGGGGGGTAAATTGAAAACACTGTTTTCTTGGATGAGTTCTTTAAGACAGTGGGGCAATTAAATGCAGGATGGATTTTTTGTAAGATAATTTTAATTCACTCATTCACCAAGGACCACAAAATTACTATATTACTTCCTCTCGATTCTGATAGGCTCTGTTTGAAATAAAATCCAAATGTGAAGAATTCAAGGTCCATGCTTGCTATTGTCAATGGAATAGCGATCTAGCAGGATTACAAGGTATATTATTGCAATAAGACTAGTATTAATAGGGGCGCCGGGGTAGCTCAGTCAGTTAAGCATCTGACTCTTGATTTTGGCTCAGGTCATGATCTCAGGGTCGTGGGATTTAGCCCCATATTGGGCTCTGTGCCGGGGCATGGAGCCTGCTTAAGATTTTCTCTCCCTCTCCCTCTGCCTCTCCCCACATCGCTCTCAAGTTCTCTCTCTCTCTCAAGAAAAAAAAAGACTCGTACTGATATAAGGGGAGCAATAAAGTAATTCATTATGATGAAGCACGGAGTGGATTTTAGAAAGATATATATATATACATATATACACACAAATATATATATACAAAAATACACAAATATATATATATGTGTGTGTGTATATATATACACACACACAAATATACATATATGTGTGTGTGTATATATATATATACACACACACCCACATATATGAAGGCTGGAGAAGTATGGGAAATTTTTGTGGTGATGATATTGAACAATGAACAAATAAAAACCTTGGGTAGTTGGAAAAGAACAGAGAAAGCTTTCTGTAAAGGGAAGACTGTGTTAGCAGAGGCCAGGAGAAAATAACCCCTGGGTGGTTCAGGAGATGAGTAATAGCAGAGTTTGACTGTAGGGCACAAAATTACGATGGGAGAAATTGATATCAATTGTTGATGCATTGAAAAGGACACACAATTTTATCTGTATAGCATTCGTGTTCAGAATGTTTAAACTGAATCTAATCATTTGATTAGAACATTCTGGAAAACAACTTGTTTGAATCTTAAAAAAATGCCAATGTCATGAACAACAAAAGTGGCTGGGGATCTATCCCAGATTAAAGAGACATGACAATTTACTGCAACGTGAGATCCTTGATTGTAACCTAGAGAGGAAAAAGAAATGACAACTGAGCAGCAAAGGACACTTGATAATTGGGAAAATTTGAAACTAGACTGTATTTTAGATAATGGCATTGTTTTGGTGTTACAGTTCCTGAGTGAAGTAATTGTATTGTTATATAGCAGAAGGCCTTTGTTCTTAGAAGATGAACAGTAGGGTGTTTAGGGATGAAATGTTATGATATCTGCAAGTGATTCTCAAATGTTTCAGCACACCTCCCCCCATATTACAAGAGAAACAAATACGGCAAAAAGTTAACATTGAGGAATCCAGACAAAGGGCATATGAGTGTTACTTTCGCCATTTTTGCTTTTCTGTTGATACCAAAATTTTCAAAATAAAAAGAAGGAAAATAAAATTTCTGTTAACACTTGGATGTTCACAATTTTTTGTTTTACAACTTCTTTTATTTACTTGATACACATTGAATAGCTGTTGTAAATGACCTCATGATTACATCATTCTGAGTTTGTGGTGATCATTTTTGTGGAAGTATTTGCTTTATAATTATCATTAAGAAATTTATTAACGTAGTATGATCTCATTATAGAAAATAACTGCTATGGATAACTATGTGCTAATATTTTTTTAAAGATTTATTTATTGATTTTTGAGAGAGAGAGAGTAGGGGCAGAGGGAGAGGGGTAGGGAGAGGGAGAGAATCTCAAGCAGACTCCCCGCTGAGTACAGAGCCCAATATAGGGCTTGATCACAAGACCCCGAGATCATTATCTGAGCAGAAATCAAGAGTTGGATGTTCAACCGACTGAGCCATCTAGGTGGCCCAATATTTTTTTTCCTTGATAGTCTCACATAGCACAAGTAGTCTTTTAAAATGGTTCTAACCTTATAACCACCAATATAAAATATTTTCTTGTGAATATTTCACTTTTGTTTTTTAAGCGTTCATGAAATAGTGTAGATTAATTTTTTATAAAATCTAACTCAATACCAATTTTTATACAGATTTTCTTGGATTTACCATGAGGTTACATCTCAATATACCCATTATAAGTTGAAAATGCATTTAATATACCTAACCTACTGAACATCATAGCTTAGCTTCGCCTACCTTAAATGTGCTGAGACACTTCCATTTTTCTACAGTTGAGCAAAACCAACTAACACAAAAACTATTTTATAATAAAGTATTGAACATCTCGGGAAGTTGATTATATCCTGTACTGAAAGTGAAAAACAGAATGGTTCTAAGTGTGTTGGTTGTTGACACTTGTGAATGTGTAGCTGACTGGGGGGTGAGGTGGGCTTGGTGCTGCTGCCCAGCATTGTAGAAAGTATCTACCACATATGATGAGCCTGGAAAAAGATCAAGATTCTAAATTTGCAGTATGGTTTCTACCGAATTCATATCACTTTTGTACCATTGTAAAGTCAAAAACCACGATAAGTCGAGGATGGTGTGTGTATGTGTTATATGCCTATAACTTGGGCAGGTGCAGTTTTGGTCCTCAAGGAATATATGATGACCAGTTTACTCCAGAAAATGTTGGGGAATCATGGGATGATGATTTTCATCTGCCTTAGGAACCATGAGAAAGGTGCTGTGATTTTTTGACAACAGTTAAGATTTGAAGAAAGACACTTGGATAAATTCCATTGAAGCCAAAGATTTGGGTTGTTCCCAAGGAATTAGGCTTCCAGAAATTGCCAGCTATGGATAAGTCTCCTTATTTAGAGTTGTACTAAGCGCTTTCCCCTTTAATCATATTCCGTCAAAAGTTTTGGCCATTGCAGTTCTTTGGTAACTTGCTCTCTGCTGGCATCTGAAAGGAGTCGCTTTTTATAGGCTTTGCATCTACTATGATGATTAATACCAGCTCAGAATGCTAGTAAGTTGTTTTCTTTAAGGAGTTTGTGGGTGTGCGCTGACTCATTCACCGCCTCACATCCTGTCTGCACCGTGATCTTGAGCATGCATTTTCAACAGGACTGGCCAGGTCAGTGCCAGGCTGTAACCATGAAACAAAACCAAGTTACATGTTTCACAAGCTAAAAAGTTGGCTGTGGAAGTGCCACACTCCAAATAATATATCCGCCATTTCGTATGAGAGTTATCAGTTTGCTTCATCTGGTTTTACCCTCCATGGTGGGGAAGTTAGCATTAACAGAAAATTCATCTCACTATTCAACAGGGTCCAATAATGTAGCCACAAAATTAAAGCAGAATTGGCATTATTGTAAATGGAAATCATGGTTCACATTACAATATAAACCTGATAACCAAAGAGAAATTGATTGGAATTAATTTCTTTAAAACATTCAGAATCCTGATCTTCCCTAGAGTATGACACATAGAAATACAAAACAAACCCCTAAAACAAAAACCACAATAGTGAGGAAAGGTTTCATAGACAAGATGGGATTTCAGAAGCTAACAGAGGATCATGTGTCCTGCTTACAATGGAGCAGGGGCGGCTCCAGACATGGCCATGCCATGGAGTGGTCTGAATCGAGAGCTGTAGCAAGTGTATCAAGTGTGTTTTGACTTGGAATATCATACACTAAAGAAGAGAATAGACATGGAGGATTAGGAAAGGCAAGATCTATGGACTTAGAAGAATGATTTTAATCTACACAATATTATAAGAAACTACTAAAGAATTTAATTTCAAAGATGCTGGGGCATCTTTGTTTGAATAATTAAAATTTATTATTTCCAACTGACTTTCCATACTTATTGGAAATTTATGGCGAAAGTCCTATATGAGGGTGCATGGCTGTCTTGCTTGGTGGAACATGTGACTCTTGATCTTGGGCTTGTGAACTGGGGCCCCACTTTGGGTATAGAGGTTACATAAAAATAAAATGTTGAAAAAAATTTTTTAAAAGGAAAGTTTTATATACATGTATTTAAAAAATCTAAAAATCAACGATGCCTTCATTTCAATGTTAGAATTAGAAAAACAGAAAAACAAAAAAACAGCAAATTAAATCCAAAAAAGATAAAAGGAAGAACATGATAGAATAGCAGGAAAAAATTAATTGAATAGAAGAAACACACAGGGATTAATAAAGTCTAAGTTGTTATATTAAAAAGATTATTAAAATTGTTAAACCTTTAGCAAATGTTGTATGTAATGGTGAAAGATTAAAAACTTTTCCATTCATATCAAGAACAAGGCTAGCATGTTGCTGTCACTGCTTTTTCTAGTATACTGGAGGCACCAAGCAATGCAGTAAGAAAAGGAAAAAAAATAATATTAGCAAAATAGGAAATGAAATTGACGTTGTTTGCAGAAGATATAATCCTATGTATAGAAAATTTAGGAGATTTTACACATAATTAGTATCAACTAAGAAAAAAATTTAGCAAGTTTGCTGACTACAGCCAGGGTATAGAATTATTGTATGAATATATACCGGTAACAGTTAGAAATTAAAATTTAAGAACAAGGTACTATTTAAAGGAGTATAAAAAATCCAAATACCTAACTCTAAATATGTGCAAGAACTCTATGTAGAAAATTATAAAACAACTTTTAGGAATTAAATGAAACCTAAACAATATTGAATTCATGGATTGTAAGATTCAGTTTTGTAAAGATGGCAATTTTAAGAAAATTTATTAATGATATTCAGTCTAAATCCCAGCAGATTTTTGTTGTTTTGTGTTTGGTTTGTTAACTTGTGTGCATGTGTGTATGTATAAATTAAAAAGCAGTATGAATTTTACCACCTCACATATTTTTCCTAGTATCTTGACAAATTCCTAAACCCCAAGTACTGTGCCTACAGCACCTAATGGGTAAAATGGCCCTTTTTATGTAATCCCAGGCTCATGGTATTCTCACTACGATACCACTGTTTGCTTCTTCTGCCTCTGTTTTAATGACGCATGGACTGTATAATGCTCTTCTAAATTAAAAAAGAATTATGCATGTGTTGTTGAGTTGTTTTGCTTTAAAATGTAGATAGGTATCTGGTGGAATATTGCTCTGATTAATTCTATGAAACCATGAAGTTAAAATAAACACATGATATTTTTACTGAAATGTTAAACATAGATATTAAACATATATATTCTACCCTCTTCATTGGTTGCTACAAACCAACATGTTTGAAAAACATGTCTTCTACCCACATTCAAAAAGCAAACCAAGAATGTACTGCTGTCCTGATACTGATTTTCCACTGTACTTGTCTTCCCTCTAGTGGTTGAATAGCATAGTCCAGAAAAAGATCCAGTAGAGAAGAATCAGATGATTCAGTTTTGAGACACAATTATTTTTAAGTTTAGCCTGGCTCTCCATGTAACATATTACCAGATTTAGAAATCTACTTCATGTCAGTAGCATAGACATTAGCATACACCTGTTCAATGCTGTTACAGATAGTGTTGTAAAGTGTGTAAGATTTTTAGCTTAATCCTAAGCTAGAAAACTAATATCAAAATGAATTATACATTGATAAAAATAACAAAAAATAACAATGGCAATAAATAAAAATAACTAAAGATGAAATTTATTGAGCACTTACTCATTGTGCTAAGCAGTTTTCACACATCATCTTTTATCTACATAGCAATTCCAGAAGTGGGTCATCATTTTACAGATAAGGAAACTCAGGCCTAGTGTGCTTAAGCAACATGATTGACAAATATAAATACAAAAGTTAATATTTTAAAAGCAATTTTAAGTGCCTGAAGCTCTATTAAGGACTTTGTATGTCTGTGCTAGGGTTTATAGTGGGAAATAGAAACCACTCTGAGACTTAAAGATGAAGTAGGTTAAGGCTGGTAATGAGGTCCCTACAATCAGAGAAAGGACTGGAGGAGTAGGTTTTTGGGTGGGCCTTCTGGGATGATTGTCAAAACAATACAGAACTGATTCACTAGGAAGTAATGCCTCAAGTCTTGCGACACTGAAAAATCTGGAAAATGGACTCATTTTCTGCAGCAGAAAAACCTCCTCTTCATAACGCCTTGCTGCCAGGAGAAACAGCTAGACACTGAAAGAACACGCCTCTTGCTCACATCCAGCTTCGGCCTCTGATTGGCAGAACACAATTCACGGCCAGAGACCTTGTTGCCGAGCAGTCAGAGAAATGTAGTATTTAACTTCCCAGATGCAGTGGTCCAGGAAGGAGAATAGAAAAGGGTGGGGATAGATGATGCAGACACAGCGTCGGGCACAACGTGTTATCTTACGTAGTCCGCATAGAGATATGTACTTTTGTTTCTCCGCTTTGTAGGCAAGAAAATAGAGGCGCTAGCAGGTGAAATAACACGCTGGAGAGTCAGAATAGGAAGCTATGTCACTTTTTTTTCCAAAGCACAGTACATCCCACTATCTTGGTATGATTGCATGATGTCATCATTACTTCTGTGTTAGAATAACATGGAACCTACACACACACACACACACATTTTTTCCTCACACTTTTGTCAGGATGAAACCCAGATTCAAAGAGAAATGAATTGAAGATGATGCTCTTCAGTCGTTTCCTGAGTTGAGTGGGCTTCCTAGGCTTGGGATAAAAAGATGTAAAATCAAAAAAAAAAAAAAAAAAGATGTAAAATCAAAATACAGCTCTCCTGCTTATGCTCTTGCAGGAAACAACTATTTCACTAATACTTGGAAGTTTGCCCGACAAAGGGAGCTAATGGCATTGTTGTTACTGGAATGTGGATGTGGTTGGCATATTTACCTACTCAGAGCAGAGGAATATTGTATGGTGGAGACAGAAGATGGCAAAGTAACAGATGCTATTCTTGTCTGTCCAGCTGGACTCACCAAGCCACCACTCCACTCCACGGTTCACCAGACATGGTTCTCCAGCTTCGGAGGTGGCTATGGAGACCCATCGGACCAGTCTGATTTCTCACGTTCGGAAAGAGAACCTTGACAAAGGATGTATAGGGACAGAAGATAGTTATAGCTGAAGAATTTTGGTGGCAACGTATGAGGGCAGTCTTTTGATGACTATGCTTCAAAGAAATGCCCATGTTTCCTATGGAGATTCCTAGGGATATCCCGATTTTTATCTCTTCTGAAGCAGTTTTTCAGATATATGTATATATACATATATCTGAAATATATATATATACACATATATCTGAAATATATATATATACACATATATCTGAAATATATATATATTTGCAAGGCAAGTTGACAGTATTGGGCTCTGTTCTCATCCAAGAGTGTATTAGAGACTGTGAACTCAGAGCAATGGACTGAGGGTTTTGGAGGGGAGGGGGTGGGGAGATGGGCGAGCCTGGTGGTGGGTATTGAGGAGGGCACATATTGCATGGAGCACTGGGTGTGGTACATAAACAATGAATCTTGTAACACTGAAAAAATAGGACAAAAGTATTTGGGGAAAAGAAAAAAAAAAAGAGTGTATTAGAAGCACTCAGAGAGCTTTTTAAAAACTCATAACCTAATGCTACACCCCTGCGAGTTGCCACTTAATGCATCTGAATGGATAGAGTGGGGCTCAGAAATGCACGTTTTGAAACTTCTCTGGCATGATTCTAATACTTAGCCTAGCTGTGAATTAGCCTAGCTGTGAATTAGCCTAAAATGGAGAGCGCTGTGATCTCTTAATGAGAAAGCTGAGAGAAGACAGAGTTGTAATGGCAAGTCGAATAAGATTATGTCATGAGTTAGTAATGTCAAGTTCCTGGATTAGAAATAGTTCATTTGAATTTTAGGAGTTGGAGAGTTAAAAATGTCAGAATTAAGAATGTAATATTTTTAGGGAAATTAATTCTTGCCTTTTTGAAAGGCACCTGGCATTTTTAAGGATACCTATAAAAAGAGCGAAAGTGCCTCCAAGTGGCCAAAGTCTAAATTACATTTTAGTGAAAAGATCTACATTATAAAAACGAGCAGAGAGGAAGGAATTTTTGGAGTCCAGGATTTTTTTAATTGAAGATATTGGGAGCTGCAGTTTGAAAAGGAGATATGGATGCAATGAGGTATTTCTTTTATCTGAAATCACTTTCAAAAATTGGTGGCGGATTATTTTCATACTTAAACCTCATGTGTGCGAGGGATATATATCACATTAGAAGTTCCATATTACACTTTTAATTAAGTTTTCTTGTTGGAAACTAGAATGACCTCCCTAGGCCCACTTTCCATTGAAATTCTCAAGAATTATACCTTTTGGGGACACTGAAAAATAATTACACATTTTATGAGCCTTTATTTGTTTATAATGAAGATTATTTGTTACTTTATCCAATAATATTAATTCAGCAGCTATTTTGTGCCATGATTGCTTTGGGCATTGGGATCGCAGCGGTCCACTAGATAAAAAAGATCTCTGTCCTCAGGGATGTGTGCGGGATGTGTGTGGGGTGCGTGTGGAGAGAAGACAAATGATACCCAAGTCATACCCAGTTTAACTCACCACCACCCCCTTATAATAAACACAATCAATACAGATCATTTGAAGCTCAGAAAGACACTTGGAAGTGTGGTAGAATCTCGTGAGAGTGCTGGCAACTTTAGATAGGATTAGCAGAGATGGACTGTTGGAGTTTCCATTTGAGTTAAGATATGAAAAAAGAAAAGTGAGCTTTATGGAAAATTGGGAAAGAGAAATCTAGTTAGAGGAAAGAGCAGGAGGGGAGGAACTGGGCATGTTTACAGGGAGAGGACAGAAATCAGAAAAGCCAACACAGGTGAGAAATGGGGCAAATGGATCAAGACAAAGCAGACATGAGCCAGATCTTGTCCACTGTACTTTATTCCAAGTTCACTGGGAAGCCATTGAAGGATTTTGAGCAGTGGGATGTGGACTGAGTCAACCAGGTTTACATTTTAAAAAAGTCACTGCTGTGGGGGGTATTGATTGGAAAGGAGTAGGAGGCTAAACGAAGAGATCATCTATATTATAATAGGTCAGGTGAGAGAAGATGCTGGCTTGAACTCAGATGGTAGAAATGGAGATGGAGTGAAGTGGACAGATTCAAAATAAATATTTGAGGGAAAAACTGAAGGGTCTTGTTAATGACTTAGATATGAGAGATAAAGGAAGGACAGAATGAAGATGGCTCTGTAATATGTCTTGAGTAACTAGGTAGAGGGAAGTGCCCTTTATTGCGATGGGTAATACAGAAGCAGAAGTTAGGACGAGATAGGAAAGCAAGTTTCCTATACCACATCATTTGAGATGCATATGGTATATATGCTGAAATGTCAATAGGCAGCTAGCTATAAAAATTAGCATTCAGAACAGAATTAACAACTGGAGCTATACATTTGGCAATCGTAATCTAAGCATATGTGTTATTTAAAGCTGTGAAAATGAAGGAAGTGTTCTAGGAAGAGTTTCGAGAAACAAAAGTAACTTGATCTGAACCTGGGAATTATAACTTTTTAGGTCAGGTGGTTGCAGTAAAGTCATCAAAGGTGTCAGAGGTGAGATATGGTGAAAAACAAGAGTATGATGTTGTAGAAATAAAGGATAGTGTTTCAAGGAATGAGTGGCCAGCTATATAGAATGTCGTGTGTAAACTGAGACAAGAACAGAAAAACGTCTACAGAGTTTGGCAGTATGGAATTGTGAGACCTTGACAAGAATGTTGTCAATAGTGTGACGGGGAGGAAAGCCAGATTAGAAGAGGTTGAAGAGTGAAGA